>OMNN01101700.1:34163-51816 GCA_900302755.1 Chromis chromis
TGTGTTATACTCGCAAAACATTGAGAATTACAAATAAGCTAATATCGTGCTTCCTGACCACATTCTGATTCATTTTGTATTTGTATTTTCACTTCGCTCAACTGCAGTTTTTCATTTGTCACGTGTAATATTTGCTTTATCGATACTACTAACCAAATGCCACTGAGCTACACTGTATAGGTGGGAGTTTTACCTGATATCTATAAATCTCATTTTAGGCTGAAACAACTCTTAAAACAGACAAGATGGCAGAGACAGAAAACTTTTAGCAACAGGATCTTTTAAGACAATAGTTCTCTACAGTATTTAAGTTCTGTATGTAATAGCAAAAAGTGCTGCGACTACAGGTTAGTTCCATTACTGATTCATTTGTAAGTTATTTTTTCTGTCAATACTTTTGTCTATAATATGATTGTAAATAGTGCGACCTGTTCTAATCTCCCACAACGTGACACCTTCAAATGCCTTGTACTGTCTGACCAACAACTGGACATCCATAAAGATTCATTTTACACCGTTATGACAAAAATAAAACTGATTGATTTTCTCTTTACGGATGACTCAACTCAGTGTTGCAGCCAATAAATACAGGATCATTTGATTAACTTTGTAGAGCCACTTTCCAGATTTACAAATAATATCTTCCTAGCAGCCTAGATGTGATGTTACTGCATTTATCTTGGATTGTGAAAGCACGAAGATCTCATATTAAAATATCAGCAGTTCTGCAGAGTAACCATCTTGGTCCTCTGACTTTGTTGTGTAATACCATTTCCAGCCAGGTGATATTGGGTTTAACAAATGCAGGCTCCGATGTTTCTTTGTAATATGGAAAACACCAGCTGGCTTGCGTTTAATACACACAGAGCACGGTCTGGTGCTAGTTTAAACTTCCCCTGTTATCATCGTTTCTGTGTTTTGGAAATTTGCATCGATACAAACTGGTG
The DNA here is from genome assembly GCA_900302755.1 of Chromis chromis. Taxonomy (NCBI): domain Eukaryota; kingdom Metazoa; phylum Chordata; class Actinopteri; family Pomacentridae; genus Chromis; species Chromis chromis. The sequence goes on from OMNN01101700.1 coordinate 35,111, forward strand.
TTGGCGCAGTCTATTCATTCAAAAGTGGACTGGACTGTATAACTTTTGAATTCAACAAAAGCGTGAAGTTATTAAAGTACGACGTGCAAATATTAAAGGCTTTGTTTCTTACATTGTTTGAAAACTACTTGAACTCTCTTGATGTGTTTTTAGTGAGAAAACTGTTCGAAACACAGTTAGCAGTGTTAGCAGGCTAAGCTAACTGGCTGCTGTGACCAGCTAGCTAACCTTAATGTTAGCGGGCGGGAGGGTTAGCAAATTCAAACAACAAACAAACTCTGATAGTCATTCAAAGTGGCCGGTTAAAATGTTTCTGAGGGTCGCCGCTTTTCGACCGGGCTAAGAGTTAGGACGAGCTGTGGCCCGCTACGGTGATGAGGGTTAACATTAGCCACCAGTGACAAAGCAGCGGTGAGCGGCTTTGTTCTAGCGGACTGGCTAACGCGTCAGCAGCAAAGATGGAGCGATATCTCACCGGGTACCCAGGCCCGGGCATCGGGGAGCGGTACATGTGGTTCTGCGCTCCCGACGACGGTCCCATTCTTCCAGAGGGTGTTCCGGGCCCCATGCCTGGTCCTGCACCTGGTACCGGTGGTCCAGGTCCCATTGCTCCACCACCACCACCCGTCGGTGCCGACTGAAACCCCCCTCTGGCCGCCATCTCCTCTCTGAATGTCGCCGCCGGTGGAGGCGCGGACTCCACGGAGCTACCGCGAGAGCGAGAACGAGTTTTGGGTGGCCCTCTCGACGTCACAGCGCCTCCTTCTGTTTGTCAGTGATACTGCAGTATAATGGTGACTGATGATGGTGGTGATGATGATGAATGAGGAGTTGGTTCTGGACTTCACCATGTCAGAAAGCTAATGTATATTTAAAAAAAAAAAAAAAAAGTAAAATCCCCAGACAACTCTGGCTAACATTATTGGTTGACATTATTCTAAATAAGAGCACAGGTGATTTGTAATAAATTAAATAATAATAATTTTACCTTCATTAATCCCCTTGGGGAAATTAATTTTCTGCATTTGACCCATCCTACTATATATAGGAGCAATGGGCTGTTGCTGTGCAGCGACCGGGGAGCAGTCAGGGGTTAAGGACCTTGCTCAAGGGCCCAACAGTGACTGCAGTCGGGGTTCAATCCTCCGACCTTCTGATCAGAAGCCAGGGAGTTAACCTGTTGCCACCACTGCCCCCAGGGTAAATCAAACATGTCCTGCGATTAAAGTGTTACTTAATTAAGAGTATGTCAGAATAATCAGGAAAATGTACTTTAGGTATTAAAAGTGAAAGTACTCAGCTCAGAAAAAAAGACCAATGTGACTGTTGTTCTACATAATATATTAGTAGATTATAATTATGCATGGTTTGAGTAATTAGGATGCTACTGTTTGAGTTGGTCAAGGTAATAATTTTTAAGTATTCTGTATATGGCTGCAACTAATGATCTGTTGTCTGACTCTTTGTTATTCTGTGGCTGAACATAACTTTATGACTTTGCGCTTCGTTGACTCCCTGATGGTCTGAAGTAGCTATAAGTTTTGCACATCTTTTGCACAGAGCCTCATCTTAGCACCAACAATATGACTGGCATGAGCATGGCTTCCTTTGTTTGTGATGCACCGAAATTAAATCAAGATATCAGAATTATTTCTACAATGCTTTATCGATACTACTAACCAAATGCCACTGAGATTCATGTCTATCAATGCTTCTGACAGCAACTTTAATTGAACAGTTATTTGTGCTGGAGATGTGGGTCGTATGTGGGAAATAAAAGTGTTTTTAAGTTGTGCAATTCTCCACACAAAAACGTGTTTTGTTGTTTTACTTATTTTTCCACATCCTCACTATATCATTGTGCAGAATAATTAATGAACAATATTTTGTACTAACACACATGATTTTGTGGGAACACGTCCAGCCTAGCAACAAATCACTGTTGGGTGTGAAACTAAGAATATTTAAGACAAGACAGCCACACTGTCCCTCACTGCAGGGTTGAATGAGTCCATGTTTTGTGCAAACAGAATAAGGTGGAAATTTAAAACCACCTGTGTACATACACCGATAATGGATTTTTTTAATGAGACAGTCTTGGTTGAGCAGTTAAATATTTAAAGTAAAAAATGTTGCATATTCAAATATTTTGGATTCTTCATTGTGAGAGAGGGAGTAGATTTCATTTTAAGATTTTTTTTTTTAAACAATGCTGTTGAACTTTGTGTGGACAAACATATCAGACACAAATGATTACTCGAAGCAGAGCACATCATTTAGCCACAGAATGAAAAGCACTGACGGATGAACTCTGATCATCTTATTAAACTGCAATATTTTGATGGAAAGCCTTGGATCCTGGCATTCATGTGTATGTTACTTTGACACATACCACCCACCTAAACATTGTTCCAGCAGAAGCACACCTCTCCAATGATAATGGCACTGCTTAATGCCAGTGGCATCCCCAAGCAGAACAGGACGGGCTCGATGAACACGACCAAGAGCTCAAGACTCAGCCTTCAAACTCTCCAGATCCCAATCTGATTGAGCATCTGTTGGCGGCAGGAAGGAGACACAATATTGGGCAAGTGGCAGTAATGTTGTGGATAATCAGTGTCAGTTTCTTAAATCACTACCGAAGTGGATCTTAAACATTTGAGCTGTGCAGTCTTAACAATGAAAGGGCATGGAACATCAAAAATTACGGTATGATGAAGGGTACTGCAGATTAATGGACCTCAAAATGATTTTAAAAAGTCTCTAAAAATGAACCAAGCATGAACAAAATGCTTTGAACGTATGGAGGTTTTATTTTAGTTTCCTAAAGTATAACTCGAACATCCAGCCACATGTTCCTCTATCACAAAAATCCAATTTTCTTTCATCGCAGCGGGAGTTAATAAATTAATGAATCTGCTTCTTCCTCGTTTATTAGATGATTTAAATCACGGCCACAGCAGCTCCATACTGGATGGTATTTGAACTGAAAGGCGACCTTCCTTGAGTGCATTTCATGACTATTACATTTCATCTGAAGACAGACCTAGAGAGGGTGATGAACTGCTGAAGGAGCTTCTGTATTAACAAGTCAACAGCAAGTAAGAGCAGAGCGGCTGGGGTCCTGCAAGTCAGCTGCAGAATCAAACACGTTCTTGTATCCAAGCTTTGATGTCATTACATTCCCCCCAATTAGTATGGAACAGCAACAGTACAAAACATGGCATCCCATCTGTTTGCATAGCCTGTTTGTGTTTGATCAGAGCGGGCTCGTGTCAGTGCATGCAAGGGAGGAAGGGGGATATATTGTGTTTTTTGGAAAGTGGTGCGGTAAAATCCTCATTTATGGGACTAAAATGGATCCGATATGCTGCGTTGTGCTTCTAATCTCCAGAGGGGATTTTACATCCTGTGTGGGTAAGATGTCAGTTGATTAGGTTTGTCCTTCGCAGGCCTCCTGGCAGCCTCAATACTGAACAAATGAATAAGGGTTCATGCTTTAAACAAATGAAAGGACAAATCAAGCAGACCAAGTCTGAAATCTAATACAGTGTCTTTCAGTGGTGAGAAACTTGACTGCACTACAATTATTAATCCTCTTAACAAGCTGAATGTAAAGTGGAGCCCAGAGGAGCCAGCCGCAGCCTTATCTATGACAAACGGCTGAGCTTCCTAATTGCACTGAGAGATCTGACAGGATAAATTTATACCAGAAACGTGACTCATCTGACATGCAGGCAGGAGCGAGAGGGCAGAGACAAGCTAGAGTGTCAGTTCTGCTTTAAAAAATCATTTCTGTTCAGTATAGATCCAGAAATATATTAATCCAACGCACACTAAGAATCTCGGCTTTCTTGGGTTAACTTCACCCAGTAACCATGTTATTCTTTTATATTGTAGAGAACTATATTTAGAACATCTACATAAATAAAAGTGGAAATAGCACAGAGCAGAAATACTCTAAGTACAAGTCCTGCCTTCAAGGTTTCACTTAATGACCCTTTTCAGAATGATATATGGTTTATTATTGGATTATAATTAATGATGCATTAATGTGTAAGCGTCCCTTAAATGTTGGTAAAGGTTGAGCCAATTTTTTTAAGTACCTTAATCTATGATTATGCGTCATAATTTATTACTTAATTACATTTTGAATTAACAATTTATCTCTCAAATGTAGGAAGTAAAAGTTCACAGTAGCATAAATGGATGTAAAGTACAGAAAATCTGATTTAAGTACTGTACTGGAGGAAATGTACTTACTGGGTTATACATCATGTGTCTGTAAGCTGTTAGAGGCTACTCTAGCATTATTTAAGTTTCACTATCTGTTGTGGTTGTTAATAATATTTGTACCCTCTGCAGGTTTAACGTTTGTGCATTTGTGTGTGTGTGCTAACACTAAATTTGCAGCATATTTAAGATTAAACTTGAGCTCGCTGTGTCTAACGCTGAGTCAGAATTACAATATTCTTGTTATTCTTGTACAAAAAGATAAAAAAAAAGTCCAACAGCAATGTGAAAAAATATAACACAAACACTGGGCCAGAACAAAAGCTTATCCAGTGTACACTGACACAAAATTGGATCAGTTTTGACTCAGTGATTTTAAGGGCGCGTCTGTGTTCCTATTTGAAATGACAAAACACAGTGTGCCACATTAAGAAATTGTGCAACAGGAGCGTAATCTCCTCAGTGGTGTAGATAATAAGATGTGATAACAGGATTAAGAGGAAATTACCTCTGATGTGAAAAGATCTTGTGCGTGAATGCATGTTCGCTGACAACAGACGGCAAGATTAGACTGTCAGATGTGGGTGAAAACAGAAGCACAACAAGTCTCGTTAAAATGTAACAACAAACATTAGAGGTTCCCCGCATGAGAACGGCCTCCTGTAAATCACATCCAGCTGGCCACGGTGATTAGCTGAGGGTGTTACAGTCGTTTAAGAAGGACAGACAGTTTGGGATGGATTCCATTAAAAGAGCATCTCTCTCTTATACTGTCCCCAGATTGGCTGTGTGTCAGCCAACAAGGTGAAAGCAAGGAGAGAGCAGCCATCTCTGATCTTCTTATCCGGCAGTGAGTGATGGCACAATGATTTGACCTCATTCACAGAGGAAAGATGGTGTTGCCAAGATTTCGGTATCTGCTAACAACGCGGCAAACTCAACAATTAAGAGCACACGACTGCAGGAAAAACTCGTGCCAAGGCGAGATTCTCAGTTTGTCTGAACTCCCGCTGGTATTGCCACCTCCCACACAACCCCCACCTGCTTTGCCCTGGAGCCTTATCAGGATGCAGCAAGCATCTTCTGCAGGATTTCTGTCACTGGCAGGCTGCTCTCCTGTATTCTGACCCTCCCTGCAATCTTCTGAGTCGCACACTGTCGCTCAGACAAAGACACAAATGCCAGCAGGAAATGAACAGCATCGCTTTTTATTTCTTGATTAATTTGTCTTCTTGGCAGGTACAACAGAAAATAATAAAACCATCAGGGGGCAAAATCACGTTTCAGACATTCAAAACAGGGGGGAAAAAAAAGTCATCAGATGTTGTAGCTGATTCCCAGAGGCTTTAACACTTTTATATTAATACTTGGTTACCAGCTGAGGTTTCGCCTCTGGATAATAAAAAATGAATGCACGCTCACATTTGATGAACAATGTTGATGAGTGACTCCCTATTAAAAGAAATCATAAAAAAATGATAAGGCAAAAGTAAACTTCTCGTCCTAGAATAACCCTCGACGTCTGATGGAGGTGGACTGATGTGCAGCAGACCAAGAGACAAACATGATTCTTGAGACAGACCATGTTTAAGGTCGTATAACTGGGCTCTAATATTCACAGAGTCATGCATCACCAGTCGCTTTTCTTAGTGTAGCAGTTGGCAGCACCAGATGTACAGTAGAATAAGAGAGAAGTCGTCCAGAATGTGCGGCTGCTGGCTGACTGGCAATTTCGATAAAACTTGTATTGGCTGTGCAGGATATTTCTCATCCATCCTTTTGTCATACAGCAGCTAAAACTGTAATTACATTTCAAGAGCGGGACGCGCCAAAATACCAATGTTGTGGCTTGCAGCTGTTAAACTGCAACACAAATGAATGGTTGACGTAGATAAGCAATATCTAGTTTAATACCACATTCCTGCCCCCAAACCCCTTTTTCTTAATGCTGATTTAATTAAGCACAAATAAGAAAATGTTATATGAGGCAAAACACAAGATAACATGTTGAGTGGAGAAAAATAGAGATAGGAGAATGCCTTGGATGAAGCGCAGAATGCTTAATCAGATTTTCTGAGAGCTACTCGTGATTAAAAAATGAACATCTGCACAGTATCAGGAGTTGAAAAATACATTTTTGTTTGCCTGTTCAACCAAATGGACAGACCAAGGCTTCAGAAAGAAAATCCATTGATAAGAATAAAACCTCAGAAGACAAACAATTTTCCAAAATGATATTTACATTTTATTTATGCTTTGATAACTAAATAGACCAGCCTATTACCTGGAAGATGGAGACAGGATTATCAGGCAATACTGAATATGTTTTTATATGAAAGAAAAAAACAACTGAAAAACAGTCGGATCAACACGATATTAATATTATGACAATATATCAAGAAGAATAATACGTTTTTTTCTTTTACATCACCTCTACATACTGGCGGTATTGTGCTTTGATAAGACTTTTGCAACTAGAACACAGATACAGAAAAAATTTAACAGCCCCACAAAACTCCAAGGATTTCAGCAATCAACTCTCCTAGAAGAAAAAAAAAAGAAAAATCACCACCTCACTTCACCCCGCAGCTGAGATAAGAGTAAATGAAGCTGAATGAAGACTCTTCGACTCGTTGGGCACATGTGTAGGTAAAAAAAAAAAAGAAAAAAAGAAAGGATAAGAAATGAAATTAGGTGTAGCTCATCCATTTGCACACTCAGCTAACACTCACACTTGCACCTGCTCGGGTGCTAATGTTGACCCGAGAACACATGTGAGGGCTCACACGTGCAACAATCTCTGTCCACACACACACAGGAATATATGGGATGTATCATTTTAGCATTTTCTTTTCCTGTATATTACTGAGGCAAACTTGGTAATTATAAAATAATTATAAAATATGAAAAAAATCAAAATAAAATAGAAAATCAAAATTCGAAATGACATGAGAAACATGCACTGGACAAATACACGCATGCATTTACATGATGACACCTGAAATCTTCACCAATACATTTTCAAAGGTAGATGATGCACCTCTACCACCACCAGGACCCCCTCTGAATATTTCCCTGCACACTCGACTACAGTCACTGTGAACAAAGATACATTCTCATACAAACTACACAGAGTCCAGCTGTTGTTTTATGAAGCACTGCAACAGTTACAGATGTTGCTACATGTACAGTGGAGTAAGCAGTATGAATATTTGCCACGCTAGCAGGCCGGTGTTGAAACCATCATGTGTTGCTGTGTTATATAAAGGCATGAGGGCTCTTTTTTTCTGATCTGCTGTCTATGGTGAGATAACTGTACATTTTCCCTTATTTGTCTTTGCATTTTTTTTTTTCTGTTTGTCTTTTGAAAGAAAGGTCCGTGTTGGCAAGGTTTCTCCATGAGCATCCTTTGCGGCAGTATTCCAGAGGGAAACACAGAAAGTTTAGAGTGCTGCATGAAATGTTCTCCGGAAAATTAACAGATTTTTATACATTTAGGATTTCCTCTTCGCTTGGCCTTGGGTGAAAATTCTTTGTCGTGTTTGATTTGTCTGTTGTCCTCAGTTCATTATGTAAAAAGTGCCTCTGTTAGATTTATTATCAGTTCCTCACCCTCCCTGCGGTGGATAGTTCTAGTTGTATGGTTGGCTTTGGTTGCATAACACGCACTTTGATGCTTCACCCGGGTCTGTTCAGCAAGTGAAGTCTTCAAAGTTACCCTGGGCCGGATGATGAGGTAGCATGTTGCCAGGATATGTCGATGGTGTACGCAGGTTCTCGCAAGGAGCCTAAGAAAGAAATGCAAAAAGAGAGAAGGTGAAAAGGCAGGTAAGATAAAGTAGAGAGGAATATAAAGACAGAGGAGAGGGACGATCTGCAGCAGAAGAGGCACTGAAATAAGAGGTAGAAAAGCTTGAAAACCTCATAAACATGCTCTCAGAAAAACATGACATGAGCAACAAGCTGGGCTCGGAGGGGAGATGAAATAGATTCCAACGGAACACCCTGAAAAATGATGAAAATAATGAAGGTGGATGGAAAGAGACGACTACCAAGCAAGTCAGGAAAGCAGATCAGAGGAGGAGCAGAGCTTTCTCTTTTTCTCTGGCTGGACTCTGACTTACAATTAAAGTGAACTGGCTTCATTTACACTTGGAAATAAGTGAGCTGTCACATCTTCCAAAGCTCTAATTCCGGCCTGTCCCTGCTGGTGCTGTCCCCCAGCTTTGATTAAATTCAAGCCACTTTCCGCTCTTCTACTTCTCTCTCTCTCTCAATTTTCTCTCCCTCTCATCCCAATCACTTTTTTGCGCTATCGTGTCTCTCAAGTCTTTCCCTCCCCGGCTTCCTCCATCTCTGTCTCTTCTCGCTCTCGTTTGCTTTTCCTCCCACCACCGCTACTGTTTTTATCCTCCTTCGGCCTAGCTTCAGTTGAGACCAGTGAAGACAAAGAAGAGAGTGTGCCCCTGTCAAAGCAATGCAGTCTGACACAGTGAAAGTACTTAGCAGCAGCCTACTGACATGGCGTTTCACATCATCCAGGCTCAGCACAGCTCCCCGGTCATTGTTGTTGCGGCCTTTGTGTTTCTTCTTCATGCATCGGCACAGCTTGTATTTGATCACCTGAAAATAGACAAGGACACCCGTTACTGACCTTTTGGGATCAAAACACAATATTCACAGTAGGTTTTTTTGTTTCTTGAGATCATCCAAATACTCTCTTCTTTTATGTTTATTCATAGCTCAAGCCCACATACTTGAGGTTGAAGGAAAAGTGGAGCTGGAATGCAAATGAGATTGATTTTATGTACCTAGAAATGTGATTCTCCATCGATCGTGCACATGAGCAGGTGCTGCTTTTCTCTGTCCAACTTACGCACTCACATGTCCAATCAAGGACTAACAGACACACAAAAACGCCACTCAGCTTTGCTTCTGGAGGAGAAAGCTTAGAGGAAGCACGCAGCACAGAGCTACTCTAATGAGAATGGACAGAGACATCCTGACTAATCTAAAATATAATACATCCAAAATGTTAATGTATTCAGCGTTGCTGCTGCTAAAATGTGTGCGCAGGGTTGTGAGGGACAGAGAGTTCGTCATGCTCGCTAAAACATGTCCTTGTGCGGATGGTAACATTGTCTGAAAAACTAAATTTGGAGAGCAAGTAATTCCATAATGGCGCGGTAGCACAAATTACCATAAAAACTACATTGCACTGGATGTTTTATCTAAGGGAGATGGCCCTGGTGATTACAGGGGATGTTTTACCTCATATAGATAGTCAAAGAGCTCAAGAACAGTGAGGATGCTGGCTCCAATGAAGAGACCCATCTGACCTCCGATGTCACCTGAAAAGCACAAATTGTACCTTTATACATAACAGAGATCATGTTATATGTAACAGAGGTCAAACATTCTTTTTTATCTTTATTCACATCTGACAGGTGAGAAATGTAACAGAAATCACATAGATGTTTGCAAATGTGTTGTTGAAGAGCTAGATTAAAGAGACAGTTTTGTTTCCTCTGGGACCTGAGCACCTATTATAAAAATGCAAGCTCCTGCGTTACTGTCACTTTGGATAAAAAGCATCTGTCATGGTGCATACTGCGTATTATCTGTTCCCAAGCAAACACTTGACAGCCGTTTCCTTACCCAGAAGGCCTGCCAATTCGTAAGCTTTCTTTTGTTCAATGGTTTCGTAGTTCAGCGCTTCAAAGTAGATATCCAAAACCAGAATGTTATCACTGTAAACACAGAGGGAAGAAGACAATCTCCAGTCACATATTCAAATGTCTCCGTTTGCATTTTGTACACGTTTCTATCAGAGCGTCCTCCGGCAGAGAATATAACTGGTGAGTCTGCCACTTCCTGCAGATAACAGAGCAGATGCGTCAAGTTGAGCAAATAACCTGCCACCACTAACTTACTAATTTCCCCTAGGTGGGCCTGGTCATTGAGGAATACAAGGGAAATGATGACAGCTGTTTGATTTCAGACTGTGTTAATGTTGAAAACTCAGGACGTCAGCAGAAAGGAAAAGAAAAGGGATTAGTTTAAAGGCCCAGGGCAAGACAGACTATTATTTTGATTCTTGAATATCCTCTCTGTGGGCGAAGTCAGACTTCACACCCCACTGGAGCTGAGATCAAAACCCCAACTCAACTTTGTAGTTTCTTTTTTTTTCATTCTCGCTTCTCCGTTATATTACTGAAATTCAAGTCAAGTCAAGTGATGATCCGTCAGTCCTGAAAGAAACTCCGGCAAAGCCGAGGGCTGACTTGAAATAGCAAAATGCAAATTACAGCTGATAAAGTGGAAATGGAGACGTACTAATAGAAAATGAACACACAACATCTTTTTGTTCCGTGTGAATCGCGGGAGATATTACATTTCGGCTTCTTCAATTTGACTGCACTGACTTTTCTAAAAGCACATAACATATCCATAATAAATACCATGAAAAGCAATCACCATACACTTAATTCATAATTAGTGTCAGACACACTCTTCTAACTAGAAAATTAACTTTAACAATGACTCTGCTCCATGTAGTGTCAGAGAAAGGCAGCATGTATCATACCAGGATCCTGGAACTGGCTCACCTAAATGAAATGCAACTTTCAAGTCAAACTGCAAAAGTTTGTTTGAATTAAGGCAAAAATGATGTATTATGTTGTTAAGTAGATACACTGATCAGGCATAACATTATGACCACCTGCCTAATACTGTGTTGGTCCCCCTTATGTGGTCCAAAATGCTCTGAACCATTGGACATGGACAAGAGGACCTCTCAGGGTGTCCTATGGGGTCTGGCACCAGGACGTTGGCAGTGGATCCTTTGGGTATTCTGGGTTGTGCAGTGGGGCCTCTGTCAATCAAACTTGTTCCACTGCATCCTGTTGATGCTTGATCAGAATGGGGTCTAGGAAGTTTGGAGGTCAAATCAACATCTTGGGACATTGTCATGTTCCTCAAGATGTTCCTGATTGTTTGATGTCTTTGCCATGTGGTGGGGTGCATTTTCCTGTGGGGGTAGGCCAGTGACATTTGGGATTTCCATTTGCATGAGGGAGTGTGCTTGTTCTGGGACAATGTTTATTTGGGTGTCTAAGTCTCATCCATCATCATCCAAGGTTTTCCAGCATAACACCACATAGTACCAATATGGTCAATGTTATTCACTTCACCTGTCAGTGGTCATATTGTTGTGGCTGATCGGTGTATGTAGCCCTCTGACTGGCTTCTCTATTGGTTGTGTGGGGTGTCAGACTTCAGCCACCTCAGGCCACCCCTTCACTCTGGCCCTGGCTAACATGCTCATAATGCTAACATGAAGACATGCAGGCAAACATTTGTAAATTAGCACTAAACACCAAAACTAATTGAGGTCGATGGGATATTTTTGAGGAATCATCGGTGAAAGCATTTGACACATTAAAATGCTGTCGTGATGATGGTGCTGAAGGAAAAAGTTCTAACATTTCCTCATAAATTTTAGCTCCAATCCATGCAATAGCTGCTGAGACATTCACTCAAACCCAAAAGGAATTATGGAGCCAAAGGTAGGTTTTAAAATGTCAAAATTCTTATAAATTGCCTGATAATATGCACACTAATAGCTTGACCGTGGTTAATGGTGCTCTGCAGCTGAAATTAGTTTTTCAGCTGTTTGCTAGGAGCCTGAGTGCTTATTTAAACACTGCAAAAAGGTTTCACACTAAAACAGTTTTTGGACTTGGTCTCATTAATGCTTTAATTCACAGAGTCAGCATTTTAAAGTCCCCTGCAAACATTTAGCCTCTTTAAAGAGCAAAGTGCACGTTTTCTCTTTTTTGTGTGTGTGCCTTTGTTATGAGCAGAATTTAGCGTGTTCTCACTGAGTTTTTTTGTGCATCAAAGAGATGAAACGAGTCTCGTCTTTGAACTGTGACCACAGACAAGAGCTGAAATGATTATGTGGAGCAATGAAATCATTAATGTGGCGAATGGATGTCCTCCTGCTGTGTCAATGATTTCACAGTTTTTCTGGGGCTGTGTGTTTCGCGCTCGCACACACCTACACACCTACACACACATTTCATTTGGTAAAGGGAACTGAAGGCTAGTTTTTTGAAGAAAAAGAGACAGATGAGCTGCTTTAGATGCTAACAAACACATGCACACACATGCACAAATGTTTACACACACACTCACACACACACACACTCTCTCTCTCTCTTGCTCGCTCTCTCTCTCTCACACACACACACACACTCTTTTGCTCTCTCACACACACTTAAACACACATTGTTCCTTTGGGATCTGAGCTTATTCATGAGTCTTATTATGCCACGGTTTTCAGGTTTCCCCTTTTGATGTGTCATTGTGTTTCTCGAGCCTTTTAGGTGGTTTTCTTCTTTTCTGAGTAACGTTTCATGAACACCCCACCAACACACACATGCACACACACACACACACCACCTCCCTTCTCTCTATGTCCTCTACCCCCTCCAAACACCCACTTCACCTTCCAGTATCCCTTTTGGCACTAATGATGCCATGTTGTGCATTTGTCTGATTTTCTGAAACATTCCTGTACCTCTGGACCCGACCAGTTTCTCCGGCAGGTTCTTTACGTTACTCGGAGCTGACTGGTTCCAGATTTGTGGAGATGAATCACGACTGGTTGTGCGTGAGAAGAGCCAGCCGTTTGTTAATTTGTTTCGAGGTTTGTTTGTCTTACTCATCCATGTGTGCTTTTGCATGATGCAGCAACAGAATCCAAACAGTATGTGTATATTATATAAATCTGCCAGTTAATAGTAGATGTTGAGCACATTTCTTTGAATTTATGTAAAATAGTTCATCAAAGTAAAGGTACACATTGATTTTGCATTCATTTATTCCCTCTTGGGTTCTATAAAAAAGCTTTTAATCTGAAAGAACTATAACAAACTAAGTGATGAGTTGTGTTAATTCACTACTTTTCCTTTAAAATGTGATGAATTTATGACTTTTGCACAATTTCAAGACGTCATCCAGACTCACTGAACTCAATTACCCCTCCGCCACCAACATGAATATATCCCACAATAGTTAACTGCTTCAAATTAAAACTACACATGATCTCCAAATGTTTTCAGTCTATTGATTCACATGTTGCAGCTAAATGACTCAATCCGAGCTTCCAATCCCACTTTGGCTTCCTCCCGATTTCCACTCCCCCCAATGCAAGATGCATATGCAGATTGCACATGAGCCCTTGTGAAAATAAAGGCACTTGTGGTGAAGGGTCTGAAAAGTCTCCTGAAGTGGTAGACTCTGCGGCCTAATTAACATGCCATAGGTGTTAATTGGCAGCTGGCAGCAGTCAAAGCAGTAGCAGGTGAGCACCAGCGCTTGTTGAACTTAGATGCACTGAATAGCACGAGGAGTCACTGGAGGTTTACATGGCAGCGATTTGCAAATCAATGCTCCTGGCTGGAGGTTAATTTGGATGTGGAGAAGTCTGACATCATGTTTCCAACCTCATTCAGGAGGTTAAAGCACCATTTTCCCCCTTTTTTTTGTTTTGTGCCCAGAGAATTTGATTAACATTCTAATCTGATGATTTTTGCTGCTTTTCTGAACACAGTGATGTGAGAGAGTTTCTATAATTACATTTCTTCTAATTGAATTTGAATGATATGTATTTTTTTGTGTGTGGAATGAGGTTGTTACTCCATTGTAAATTGAAAAGAAGAAAGTTATTCTGAAGCAAATTACTCATATAAACTTGATTTTCTTGATCTCTCTGCTAAAAGTGTAAAACAATTGCACTCAGATGAAAGGATGATTTACAGACAGTGCAGTGAAGGGAAAGCCCAGGATTAGAAGACTTCCATTAATCATGGCGGGCAATAAGAAATGCGTGTGGATTATTCTAAATGCGACTTTGCTTTAGATAAATACACATCCATCTGTTATTAAACCCGTTAAACACACACGTCCTCGGCACATTAGTGTAATTAGCAAACGAAAAGTTGAGCCACCTTATTTAAAAAGGATTCTCGGGACTCACGCTATTGATTAGTAGGCGTCAATAGGCCTTTTTATCGCGAGATTTGACAGACATCATTGAATTCTTTGAAAATCAATCAAAATACACTTGTCCTTTTAAAAACTTTTTTTTTTTTTTTGCCCATACATGCACTTAAAGGCGAATTGAAAGGTGGATAATGAAGTTAATGTGGAGTAATGCAATTATTAGGTTAATGAGGAGATATAATAAGAGTATACCATTCGTTTTCTATTAGTATTTCATTTTTTATAAGCGCCCTCTGACATGAGCTTCAATATGCGTAATTTTTAAGCATTGTTGTATTTTTTTATTGCATTTTTTTTTATATTGTTGTGACGCTTTCAGGTCCCAACTTTCCTCAATATGGATCAGAGGAGTCCGGGTCTTCTCCTCATACTGCGGCCCTCAGGGGAGCTGTGGCCCACATTCACCGCCACACACAGCCATAAGAACCTGACCGGTCAATTAGGAGAGAAAACAAAAAACTAGCTGCAACCAAACACGGCTATCGCGTGCAGCACCAGCTCTGAGCCAATAAACACCCCCCCACGCATGCGTGACATATACCCTGCAACCGAGATTTACGTGTTGGTCATGGTTGTTTTATTAGTTCCACGTTTATAATAATATTATTAATTTTTTTTTTTTTTTCATTATATTATTTCCTTTTTGTAGTGACACCGCTGTTTCGCAATATCTCGATGCCAGTCCACATTTGGAGACTTTTACGCACAATTACGCACGAAAATAGTACGTTTTGGAGAGTTAACGCAGGACTTTTATTTATTTATTTATTTATCTATCAATTTATTTATTTACTTATCATTCCAAAAGTCTAAGCTCCTCCTCTTTTTCTCCATGGTTCTCCATAGAAGTTTTTCCAAAAACTCCAAAGACGTTCAGACTTCCCCTCCTGGATACAAGAAGCATCTTACTGCACCGTCCATTCTCCGTTTATGTATATACAAGTTTGAAGTTTTTAAAATCACACGTTTAAAGATGAAAATCGGACCAAACAAGTCCGTGCTCATAAGTGCACATCTTTAATGTGAGCGCAGACAAACTCGACACATGCGTCATTCTGCGTAAACTGACTTTGGGAGAATGAAAAAAAAAAAGAAAGAATAATCTATAATCTATAATGTGTTTGAGTCGTTTCCTAAAATAGTTTATTTATTTAAATAAACTCCCTGTCACCTCGTGCACATAAGCAAACAAAAACTAAACTAAATAATGAACTTGTTATATTTAAAACTTATTTGTTTGACTGCAGCAACAAACAAAAAATCTACTAATTCTAAAATTAGCCAGTGTCAAAAATGCCATGTCTGCCTGTTAAATCCTGCAGACCTGCTGCTCTATATTGTGTTTGTTTTCAGACCTTTTGTGAGGCTTTGATCTGATGAAAATGTGAGTCGTATGCAGTGAGTTTGGCGGTGAAGGAAAAGGGGAACAGCTTCCTTCGCTTTGGGGCAAAACACACTCGCCGCTTTCATCAATACCTCCCACCACGACGCGGCCCCCACATGGAGTTTCTCCCAAAAACATATTTAGTTGAGACTGTGGCAAAACAAAACATCCATTTTTAAACAGATTTTTCATCAACTTGACTGTTCGGCATTAATATTTTACTGGTGATGGTAAAGCCAAGCAGCGCAGTTTAAACCTGTGAGCCAGATCCAGTTTGCTTCTCACACACATGAATGAGAAAAAAAAAACACTCTCTCACTCTAGGTGGCGAATTTGGTCAATTTATTAAAGTGCAACATTTTGCCAATCCCCTCGCAGTGAGAGCATTGTTTCTGTTTTTTCCACAGGGCATTATGAATAATTAGAGGCCAAACACACAATCCTGATTAAGGGACACCATGCAGGAAAGACCTGCTCTGCGCTGAGGAGCTTGTGCCGATGCCAAACCAGAAACCAGAAGCAGCTGGGAGCGATCAATAATTAATATACACCGGTCGCGCATGGGCGACAATGACTGCAGGTCCTGGATGGAAGCTTCCGAGGAAAAACCTCTTGACTGTAGAAGCACATTATGAGAAGTGGTGATGAAAAAAAATCTTGAAATAAACGCAGCAATATCCCACAAATACGCACTCACAAGTTCATGTATTAAAGTTCTAATTAAAGTATTACCAAGAAAATGTACTCATAAAAGTTAGTGTGAATTTGTCATATTATTAAACTATTATTGCATAATATTTTTGTGCTGATAGATTTATTTAAGGCGTTATGTTTTGAATGGAAAAGCTTTAGAAACTACAGATAAATGCATATTTTCTGAATTACAGTGGAAAAGTTTTTTTTTAAATGTCATGAAATTAAATACTTAAGTAAAGTACCTTAAATGTGCAGTACTGGAGTAAATATACTTACAGTTACTTTAAACCATTGAAGGCTCCATGAGAGGTGGACCACTGCA
>OMNN01101701.1:0-10826 GCA_900302755.1 Chromis chromis
GGGTTGTTTTTCAGGGGTTGGGCTTGGCCCCTTAGTTCCAGTGAAAGGAACTCTTAATGCTTCAGCATATCAAGACATTTTGGACAATTTCATGCTCCCAACAAATGCACTTCTGGAAGAATGGTCAAAACCTCCCATAAACACACTCCTAAACCTTGTGGAAAGCCTTCCCAGAAGAGTTGAGGCTGTTATAGCTGCAAAGGGTGGGCAAACTCCATATTAAACCCTATGGATTAAGAATGGGATGTCACTGGAGTTCATGTGTGTGTAAAGGCAGGCGGGCCAATACTTTTGGCAATATAGTGTATATAGTCATTGTTTTGAAAACATGTTTGTTTACTATGATATAATGATGCTAAATACTGGTAACAACTTGCAAAAAAGGTAACTTGTACATTTTTGCTGGATTTCATTCTATATGCTATGCACATAAAGACCAGGATCAACTAAAGCTTGTTACAAGTGGTGCTTCATGCACATAAAAAAAAAAAAAATTCTGAGTAACCATGATGTGTGCATTTTAAATTTTTAAGACACTGAAGATCATTGCATATTCTAAAACCACATTAATATTTTCAGGTGTGTCTGTTAGAAATTACAAAAAAAGAACAAAGTGAAACGAAATTTCCTAAATTTATAACTAAGCTGAAAACAAATTTTATTCTGCATCACTCTTCAGCTAAAATATCCTGATATTAGTAGTTGAGGCAGACACGTTTGTTACAGGGAATGTTTCATCTACAGCAAATACATAATTTACAACTATCAGAGCTTTTAGGAAGAAAAAAAACACACACTCGACGGGTGATATGAAAATATAAATGGTGCCTTTGTGCTTGTTAAATGATTAGGATGACACAATATTCCATAAAGCTACATAGTCTGCACAGAGGTGACCCACATCTTCAAAGGGCAACTCTCTTTGTCATAAAAATTTAGCTGTGCTTTGAATGTCAGGAGGAAAAACGCTCACATTGAGATGTCACATAATTTTATAATAACTATATGACAAGCCTGTGCTTTAGCAGCTACTACTGTAAGAGCTACTCTATACAATGCATAGTACAGAATAGATGTGGATCCATTCAGACCACATACACTGTGTGACACCTTTAGCAGTTTAATCACAATATTCACACAATGATTACCTTAAACCTCAGAGTGTTTGTCCTTAAAGTCACATTTAAACTTCAAACTAAATATTGTCAGTGTCAAACACTCACCCCCAGACAAAAAAGGTGTCTGGAAAAAGTTTGTGGTCTGCTCCTCTATGGAATGTCAATGAAAATGTCTGGTAGGACTGGTAACCTGCAGCTGATCTCATTTGCATATCAGACTTGGTGAATCAAATGCACAGCTTAAGTATGTGGACTAAGATAATTCCTGCCTTGAGACATCTCTCAGTAGGTACCACCCTCTAAAACGTCTACTTTTACTAATTAAATGCTGAGTGCAAACGCCGGCTTTTTTCTGCATTAACAGAGCATCTCAGTGAGACTGAGAAAGTTGTTCAAGAGAACTTTTAAAACTGGGAGTCAAAAAAGAAGTGAAAAAGTATTTTTTCCAAATTTTCAAAACTGTGATGTAGTTTTAAAGCTTTGCCTGCAGGCATTTTTTTCCACAGAGGTGAAAATATTGAAGAATTACAGTAACATAAAAAAGAATAGGGAAATACATACAAATCTTAACACAATGTACAAGTATATCGATAAAGTACAAAGCGCTCCATGTTCCGCTCTATTGTATCTGTTCCACTACTGTGACTTTGAAACATTTTGTGGAGTTTGAGGCTAAATCTATCCTCACTGTATTTGAATAGAGCACCAATTTATTTCTGAATAAGGTGAGCGGTAGAATACACACATCCTGCCGACATTCTGTTTGGTCTGGAGAAAGAAAAAATGAAAAAGTGAAAGGATACAAACCTGAAGACTGAATGTCTTCACTCTATACTCCGCTTAATACAAATATGATAGCACAAATCAATTGTTCTTGAAGTCGTTACCTTAACAGAGTGGAAAGACAGGCAGGCAGGTGTTCTTACTTCTTTTTTAATATATTTACACAATCGTTTTTTTTTCTTCTTGTGTGCATATTATTATTTGGGAAGGGGGATGTGCAACTCTCTCACATCGGTTGGGACATATGCCCTCCATCCCCCACCTCCATCGCCCTTGCCCTTTACGTCATGCCTGGTTTGTCTGGAGACATTCAGCATAGTTGGAGGCTTGTTTTCCGACCTTTAAAGCAGCCAACTGGAGCCATAAATGCCACTTTTTGTACAACATGGAAAAAAACAGCGTCCGCTGACTAAAAATTATCTGAACTCAAAAATCCATCACAGAAAACATGAAGCCTTTAACTGCTTCTGCCAAAGTTTCTCTGTTGCGCTGCTGTTTCATTGAGATTAGGCTGAGCATTTTCATATTATTTGACACTGTTTATTATGCTATGCTCTCTTTGCTGTCAATCATATGAAACACACAGGAAGAAATCTGCCAAATAAAAAGCTCTCTATTAGTTTCTGAGTTCACTCATTGCCCATGTCCTCACAAACCGGGTTTGCAAAGTTGTACAATTAGTTTCCGTTATTTTCTGGACAACAGAGTTTGAAGGATTCACAATATGAATTATGATTCATTTTGTTATGGAAAAACAAATTGTCATAATTACACGTTTATTTGTGTAAAATGCAGCTGAATAATTATTAGTGTTCAGGCAAAGCCTAATAGCATCCCCCACTGCAACCACAGACACATTTTGCTTTGTTTTGTTGGTTATTTTCTTGATTGACTGCAATAAATTTGCTTAATAGTTTAAGCCATAATGTTTGGACTTTAGCAAAGCAAATAAATAGAGAGTGAATTTACTTACATTACATTTACATTACCATTATTTTCATCATTTGGGTTTGGTTGGGTTAATGAACATGCTGAGAATGAAATTTGGTTAAAATAAACCTTTTCAAATCTGCAGCAACTATAAACTGTAAACAAAACCTGCATTAATCTACCATCCAGCAGGGGGCGACACTTCCGGTTGCATAAAGGAGTCTGATTATATAGAATCTGTGAGAAAATGACCTTACTTCTCATTCGGTTGCTTACCACGGTAAACATTTTCCTGATGAGTTCATGGTCTCAATTGCAATTTTCACGTCTTCTTTAACGCAGCATGAAATTAATTTAGCAAATTATGGTCCTATTCAGAGAAAAAAATAGGCAATAAAGCAGGATGGGGCTAATCTGTTATTGGCAAGTCACTACTGTATGGACCTGCATAGTGTCCTCAAGTTCTCAGTCAAATCCACTCCTCTCCAGTTTCAACAAAACCAAGACGGTGACGGCTAAAATACCATATTCAAGGCTTTGAAATGGTAGCTCACAAACCAATGAATGACATCACTGCAACTAACAACTTTCTCCCCCATTTTCTTGGTTGTAAAGGACAAGTCCAGCCCCTTCTAAAAGCTGTATTAGTGACAACACCACCGCGTTTCTGACATGTTGTGAGATTTGCTATGCACACAAATTACAAGAGGTCGCCTATGTAAACATTGGTTGCTTAAAACCCCTTAAAATAGAGAAATGTAAACTATATAATGTGCAATATAGGGCTTTTGGGGTTCTTATTTAGTTTTGGTGCTTTATATCAATCTCTAATTAGTGATTCAATAAAGGGACTTGATAAAAACTAACAATTTCTCATGCAATCTTGTTTGTAAACTGCATCCTTACCAAGCGTCTTCTCTCTTCTTCAACAGTGCTCAACAGCTGGGAGAACTCTTTGAATGACTGAGCTGAAACACAAAGAGAGATCATTGCTGTAACACCATATTAAAAGGTGAAATACTGACTGTTTGGTCAATAAAAGCAACGACATGTATGCCACAATCATCCACATTATGTTCACCATTGATCAAGTACACACAGTGAACCACTGTGTTGCCACATTCAGATGATAAAAAAATAAAAAAAATAAAAAAAACTCAGTGGCACAGTGGTCGTTAGACATCAGATGTTCCCGGCACCCCCTCACTCTGTAGCATGGTGCTAAAATGTTTACAGTATTTACACCGCGGCTTCAGACCTTTCAGTGAAGCACATTTTAGAACCTAATAAAAGCATGCAGCTGTCCAATTTAAAACCAAGACTAGCAGTAAAAAACAATACTTCAATTGAATGGGACCCACTGATTGCTTCCCTTTATTTTCTTCCCCTGCTAGGCTCTACAATTTACAGTCACAGTGTCGGGGAGACTGATGCCGTAGAGATATGCTCACGCCATCTGGGCTATACTTCAGTAGCCTATATTACATTCTGCAGCGCCAGATGAATTCAGCATACAATATATCGAACCTTATTTGCCAGAGAACTGTGCCTTGATAGCTTCACAGCTTCATTAAATAGAGGGCCAGATACAATGTGGCCCCCGTTGGTCAGCCCCCGTGTCACCCTGTGTCCAGCCATTTAGCAGCGGTCGAGCTGCTCTGCTTGCCAAAACAGTAACATCATTATCATCCCTGACAGCCTGGCATGAGAACTCATGCATCATCTTAGACACTTTGGTCCATTTACACACCAAAGCTTTTAAAGACCAGGGAGCAATGATTTTGTGCCAGTGATCCTGCAGGCAGGCTGGCCTCCTATTAACGCTACCAGCTCCTTTATCAACAGTGCAAACCTCTTGGGGGGTAAAGGGCACAGCTGGAACTGCTGATGGGACAAGATTAGACTCTGAAGAAAGGAAATGGGAGTCAAAGTGAGGTTATAGCTTGCATATCAGTCACTGGTAAATGGAAGGAAAGCAATAGACCTGATGAATCACTGAATGAAATCAAATTTAGTGCCTCAACAACAAACACATAAGGAAGATAAGCTTATGTGAAAATAAAGACATTTACTGTATTTGTACAATTTTCAGTATATATATATATAGTAGATATAATAAGAGCTGGATGCTTATGATTTTTAATTTCATAGGCTCACATGTTGCCTTTCTGCTTGGTATTTGACTCCTTTGGTCTAGATTCATGTTTATATGACTTGTTCCACCCCACAAGGCTCTGAGCTGTTCTCGGAGACTGAAGGATTGACCTTATGAGAGAGGGGCCTGTAAGTTTTCTAAAAATTTAAATTTCTATAGCCACATCAATCTTTTGGCCCCATTGATTCCTACATAACTGGCGTGGAATGTGAATGTCACTGCAGGAAGTCATAGAGTGGAATCAATAAAAGGTCAGGTGAACCCGTCTTGCAGCACATACAGGATCCTGATGTTATGGGGGGAAGTTGGGAGCATCAAAGTGAACTATACCAATACTGCATCAAGATCATGGCTGGCATTCACGCAAGGGTCTAGCTATGTCAGTCAGAAAGCTCAGTTTCATTGATGACTAGATTGATTTCAACAGGCTGTTTCATTTTTTCCCCTCAAATAGTAATCATGGCCTTTTCTCTCCGAGACAGTGAGCAAACACAGCGGAAGAATGTGAGGAAAGAACGCTCAGAGTCAATGCTTACAAAATAGTGGTTCAATTATGGAGCCAGAACTTGTGCCCTGCGGATGCAAGGAAGTTTAAATTTTGCACACTGTTAAGCAGCATTATGACATTTAGCATTTTCAGTTTCATATGTTGATCTTAATTTAAGACCCCCCTGATGAATTCTGCCACAGTCATTATCAAAAAGAGAGCCTATTAATTGGTTGCCAACAGATGGCACAGAACTGCCATCTGAACCATTTCTATTATGGCGGTGGCTTGTATTATAAATACAGAGACGGTCCAGCTACAGGTGGGCAGCTAAAATATCCATTGTTCAATCTGAGATCAACACATCCTTGATTGAAGGCCAAGGAAGGGGAGCATTGCCTCCAATTAAAGTGTGCTTTATTCTAATGAGGCTTGGATTTGGGTGCAGATTTTTCCAATAAGCATAATTGGTCTCCTGCACTCGCGGCCATCATAGTCGCTGCAGCTTTGTGAGAAAAAAGGGAGAAAAAAAGGACTATTCATTTAGCATTCAGATGAACATTACAACCTCATGTAGAGGAGGTCGATATCCTGTCTAGCCCTCACAGATGGACAGTAATTCAGCAGTCTACAGCTCCATGGAGTGAAGGACTCAAGCTGGGGATAATGAGCAGTGCAAAAAAAAGAGAGGAGGAAGGAGAGGCCAGACTGGGAGTCCTGCCCATTAGAGCCAACGAGGCCCTCTGCACAGCTGCTTTCATATTCCTGTTGGAGGCTAGAAGGTTTGCACCTCCATTAATCTCTGACACTGATCACAATTAGTCCCTTTGATCTCTTACAGGCTAGAAAAGATACAAGGAAAGCATCATAAGCAAATCAATACCATTAATTATACATGCATAGCGGACAACTGTAAGATCTATACTTAAAGCCAGATCCCATTTGAAGAGTTTGTAGGGGATGCTGAATGGTTCTGCAGCATTTTCCTCTCTTTATTAGCTACTTTTACTGATGGAAAATTGCTTAAATATAATTGCATATGTTGGACATTTCATCCTCACCCAGAGGACATTAGCTCTCACAGTACATGTAGGAAACGGTCAGTTGTTTTCCCACAAGAATCTTTACAGAAATGTCAGAAAAGGTTCTGATTCAGGGGAGAAGGAGATGAAAGACTAGAGAGAGATATGTGGCCTCCTGGGCCTTGTTAATGTGAACTTACCAATATTCACCTCGTCATCTGTCTCTGCATCACCTATGCACTCAAACTGGAACTCCTGCAGGGACTGGGAGAACTTTTGGACAGCAGCAGAAAGATCTGGAAAATAAAAAAAATCTGAAGTACTGAGCATCAGATAAATCGTAGCACAAATGAATCAGACACTTTCACAGTTTTACATATGTGCAGAAGACAGCAAATTTAATGTAGCCTACTTGGCCTATGCAGGGACTTATTATAAGCTGCTTTAACACTACAGGAGCCTAATAATCTGTAACCTTAAGCCTGAATTTTATAAAAATGTAGGCGAAAGTAGTTGGTTCTGCTTTGGTTTCTCGTTGGATTTCACACTAGGAGGCATCTGATGTAAGTCATCAGACAAAAAGTGCTGTACTCTGTTCCTCATTAAAAAAAAAAAAGAGAGATTTTCACACAGAAGTGAAACTGTGGTTACTGCTACACTGTACAGAAATAAAAGCAGAACCCGTGACAACAGGTACAAGTTCAGTTACAGGTCGCAAAATTCCCACATTGGAAAAGGCCCGAAGGAGAATTCTGTGTGACTGAAAAGTCATAAAGTTACACTAGCATGTCAAGACAGCCTTTGCATTAAAAAAAAAATAACTTAAATTATTGTCAAGTTGGCAACAAGATGATTAGAAAGAGAACATAAAAAACAAGCTCCATATTACATCCTATTCACTGGTTCATATTCGCTGGTTTACATGCAATTTCTCCCTTTGTGAATAAAGCAGTGCTTTTAGTACATAACTCAGCAGTTCCATTGTTAAGTTTGCTGTTAAGCACAACTGTATAGCAACAAAATAATGGAACTCTAGAAGACTGGTGCTGTGACACCTTTAGAAAGCAGAAGAGCAAAAGAATGCACTTTCATGATCTGCTGACTGTCCGACTCTATGCCCACTGACATTCATACAATAGCAGCTATGTGAGTGACTGCAATATCAGCTATATTTACTTCATCACTCTTCCATAGATCATAATACTCGGATCTGTCCAGAAAAATTAAGCCCAGATGAACTACTGTGTCAAAAATGATAAAGAACACGTACAATAAAAATTCCAATGTTGGATACTCTCACTGCTAGATATAAATCTATTATATTTATTGCATTCCAGGAGTTTAGTTGTAATGAAATGTCTTATTTCTTTAACATTTGAGAAAATACTTTTTGTATTTCACAAGTTTCCAGATGAGAAAATGTGAGTCTTGCCTGTTATCTTAGTGGAAAAAAGGCATCTCTGTGGTCTTAAATTGTAAAATTGCACTCAACAGTTGCCTTTAAATTATTTTAACTACGTCAGGGTAATTTAACAATACAGCAATGCTATGTTATAGTCATGTGTTGCATATCTTTCAACTTTGTTCAAGCGATTTGTTTGTCCATTTGTTGGCCTCTACAGTACCAATGAGCCTTAGCAGTGACCGCTGTGTAGAAGAAGTCAGCTAAAGGTGCACGTCAGTCAAAACTTATTTCCAAAGCTCCGGTGTGGAAACCAGGAACAAATCACTGCATCAAACTCTGCTGTCATCTTACTGTTTAGAGCCACAGGCAGCAGAGTCTGTCTGAGTCTGAGTAACACAAAGATCCAACAAGCCCTAGTTGACTTTTCTTTAAAAGTTTTCTTTATGTAAACAGTCTGGTACCTTTGACTTGAGCCACAATTGGCTCATTGTTGGTGGTGATGAGTCAACCAGAGTGTGACATGTCCACTCAAGAATTGCTTTAACAACCTGTTACCTAATACTCTCTGCAGTGTTATCATTTCCTGGATCTCTGCTGCCTAATATAAAAACTCCCACTTTATTTATTTTTTTTAAAACAGAACACCAAACAACAAAATACACTCCGATACGTCAAACACCACGCCGTGACCTACAATAATCAGTGTCAACCTTTTTTCCAGCTTAAAAACCTCATCGCTGTGTTAAATGTGCTGGTAGTGATTTCTAGTTATTGAAAGTGCTTTAATTTTTTACATAGTTGAGTTGTACCTCTAATTGTCTCAGCGTGAACATTTTCCAAAAGTTTAAGTGAAGTATAAAAAAAACTAACTTTTTCTTTCCCAATTAGGCAACATCAAGGCGTAACTTGTGAACTCAGCAACTGATTTTTAGGGTTTCAGACAGTTTTTTTTTCTCTCTGAAATAACAGCATGTAGGAACTCATTAATAAATTCTATGTATTTGGAGACAGGAAAAGGCACAGTCCAAATTTTTAATTATTGATCACATTTTTATTATAGCACGGAGTTATAATAGGTGACTTAAGTTCTAACTACAGTACAAGACAAGACAGAAGAGAGTAAAATAAAGTCTGGATTGTAGCATTAATACAATTTCTAGAGCACAGATCTACAGTATAAACCATTCAAAGATCTGCATGACAGAAACCAGGTGAGGATTCGACTGCAGTTATAAGAAAAGTCATCCGTCAAACCGAAAATCAAACATATTGACAAGAAAAGCAATTAAGCTACTTTTTTTAAAGCAAAGTAACTACAGTACTGATGGGATGTCACCTACCGAGTGCATGACAATCCTATTTAGTTTTTTAAATCATGCACCTGGTTTCAATTTGTTTCATACCTCCGTTACATAAAGGTTGTGTGTGGGTCTGCTGAGGTGAAAGCAACCTGTCTTCGTATTTGTAAGAGTGAGGTGAAGCTTCACTTTGCAAGGGAGGCTTTTAACAATATTTCAGCTTGGATTTTTTTAATTAAAAGCAAAACAAGACAGAGATTCTAAAATATTCTGACATTTAAGCTGTCAGCCCACACTTTAAATGTACACAATTTTTTTTCTCATATCCATTGTTGACAGTGAGTCACTAATTGCCTCTCGTTTTCTTTTTCCTCTCATCAGCAGTCATGTCTTTGACTTCAAACAACTGTGAACTTAAAAGCCTGGAAAGTACGAAATGAACGCAGCGATACAGTAGAAGCTATACGGCAGAAGCTGTGATAGAAGACTCATTAACTACTATATAGGAAAAATAGCGGTCGAGGTTGTGATCAATTGTACTTTGCAAGCCTGAATCTAAGCTGCAGTAGTAGTTTGACAGGTTGTAAGTGTACATAATGTGTGGGTGTGTATTATCACGTGATGTCTATATGTTTAAGAAGTGATGCTTTAGCTCCTTAAGAAAGATCACACACACAACTGTCTTTACTGCAATGAAAACACAATGAAAAGTGTGACACGGTATCACAATAAACGCAGCAATGTTAATGGTATTAGGCAAACATACGCTTTTTTAATGAATAATAAGGCTCAATGTGACTTAACTTAGAAGTGATTCATTTTATTAACTATACCAAATTAAATCATTGAAGGTTAGGAGCTGTTAATAAGTCAGAAAAATACTAACCTTTCAATTTGCACTGTTTGCTAGAAGTCGTCTGTATGAGGATGTTAGAAAGTCCATAATGGATACGGTGTTGAAACTTATCCAGCTGTGGCAACAATAGTTCATCTAACAGGCTTCCCAACGTACAAACTGGTGTTAAAAGCCCACAAAAAAAGAAATCAATGGTTTCATCTCCACAGGAACATAAATTGCTTTGAAAGCCTGATAAAAAAGAATAATGTGATATTTTTCAGTAAGCATTTTTCTATATCCAACAGCCGGAATTGTTATATTGTATTTCAATGTATTTTAGAAAGAGAATAACGAGGCTTTTACTCAATGATACCACAGACTGAAAGCCTCTTAAAGACATCCACACTATCGTGGTCAGACATGCTATCTTGAGTACATCTGACCACTTGCTGGGGCTGCGTCAAGTGCCACTGAGCGGAACATTTACACAAGATGTATTGTGCCATTGATGTGCTCCTATCATTCCTACTTTGGCTGTAAAGCTGCAGATTTGAGATCAATACTGAGCTGCAGTTGTCTGGATGTGCTCGCAGGACCATCAATAATGGATGATCTTTTAGCTCTGACGGGCCCCACCTTCTCAAAACAATGTTGCACTCAGCCGGATGCATTGTTTCCTTATAGCCATCTAAAAAACACGGAAATACACCGTAAAAATGATCACTAAATCAATAGTTTCATCTGGTCATCGCTTTCTTTGTATTAATTAGTTTGTAACTACTGGCTACTC
>OMNN01101701.1:10846-33158 GCA_900302755.1 Chromis chromis
GTAACAACTGGCTACTCAGTACCTAAGTCTAAAGTGTCAATGTAGAGCTTCTAAAACTTGCTTTAATTGAAATTGAATCTGAAGCGGTCCAATTAGTCTTGTTTACTTGCTCTTTAATCAGACAGTTTTGGGCCACTTGCATTA
Organism: Chromis chromis; assembly: GCA_900302755.1. Taxonomy (NCBI): domain Eukaryota; kingdom Metazoa; phylum Chordata; class Actinopteri; family Pomacentridae; genus Chromis; species Chromis chromis. The sequence goes on from OMNN01101701.1 coordinate 10,991, forward strand.
GGAAAACATGTCACATTTAGGAAGATTGGCTCCATCTGTTAATAAAATGAAGGAATTTTGTAGGAAAACATTTATATACGGAAGTGAGGTATCAAAAACAGGGCAATTTTAGCACTGGTACACACGCTCTGCTATAATCAATAGTTAATCTCTTAAAAGTTTGAAATGGTGCACTAGTTTTTAAGGTTGTTTTCCTTTTTTTAAATTACCAATCACACCCATAAGCATACTTGGCTGCCCATGACAGGCACACGCTAAGGAGATGACGGCATGTCAAACGTTACTGTACTCAGTGATTAATTCGGAACACCTTGTCATTTAAAAAAGATTATTTTATCATTAGCATTTCAAAGCTGCAGCTCCCATTAGGCTTTGATAGCACTCCTGCGCCAGGGGCTCGGGGGAGATGTGGTTGACACAGCTCCTGGAGTACAAGCTAACCCAGAGGTGGGACAGTGCTTCAGTTTTTCCATTACAGAATAACTTGCAAAAAAAATACTGCATTACAACATTTTGTCTAGTTACTCACTCAACTCACTTGGAGCTGCAAGAGAACTGACGGAGAGCACTTAACGCCTCTGAAATAATGTGTATTATTATCAGTAAGTGAGTGGTCGACCTCTCTCACTCTTCACAGCTGGATCCTGTACATTTTATTGGCTTTAAATGATGCAGGCACATAGGACGGGAAATAAAAAGTGTAATAACGAAAGTAATTTAGTGTAAGTGTAATCATTTTTGGTGCAATATCTACACATCCATAGCTGTAATTATGGATGTTTTATACATTTAAAAACTCTATCAATATCAATTTTTCTACATAAACTAGAATCAGTGTAATATTGTTATTTTTCTACTTACCTACACATCTATGCAATATGAATACTTCTCCATCAATATTTCTACTAATGATAGAACATGTGCAATACCATTGATATGTGCAATATTGTTATTTCCATCCAGAGGAATTTATACAATCTCAACTAGTACTTGTACATGTATATTTTTGGTTTATTTTGTATTTTTCAACTGATATTTCTTAAATGTTTCGATCCATTTATACTGGAAATTGATCTGATGGATTGCTTTGTTTCAAACTTTTAAAATGTAATATTATGTATTATTATTTTTGTTTGTATTGGGTTAATGTGATTCAAGTAGCTGAATGTTGCTTCATCCTAAGCAGAAAAGTTTCAAAAGTCAACTTACTTTTACATCTCAACTTTAAACTGCAGTGCATGATATCAGCCATAACATTCACCAGCAGTTTGAATACGCAATGATGCTTGCTAGTGTTGTCACCATATCTCACTGTGAATATTTACATAAATGCACTGTATTATAATTAGGGCAATGCTTTAAAAAGACCTGGCGCAACTATTTATTTGATTTATTTTCTATTTACATGCATTATTTACTAAGTTTGGGAATTGACACAAATGATTTTGGCCCTCAGCTCATTTATGGGTATCGCAGAAAATATTACTCAGGCATTTACAAAGAAACCGCCTCACTTAAAGTGATCACAGGACCGAGCAGCAAAGATAAATGGAAGGAGAATCAGCATAAAGGAAGATAAATGAACAGCTTAATTTTTTATCCTTAGGCAAGCAGTAAAGGCATAATCAGTGCAACACTTTCCAGGTTGCACATTTAAAAGTTTCAGTGGAAACAATGCAAACAATAAGTCACTGCTTTTCGAGCGTGGTATTGGTTTAAATATCAATGCTTGGCATTCTGCATCCAAATATATACATTTGGTTTTAGAAGGCCAGTTGTTAAAGGTGTTGGCAATTACACAATATTGATTAGCCACACTATAGACAAATCAAATTACAGAAAACTAAATGACAAGGCAAGTCGGTCAATGGAATAAAACAACAAAAAAGTACTACAGTTATTATGTTTATGCTGCTATGTGCACTCTTGTACTGCTGGCTATTTTACAATGATCACAGTAAATAACATCTCATAGGCGACGCAATACAAGAGCATACAGCAGCTGGATTAGCTTCTATTATAGAAGACAAGGAAGAAAATAAGGAACAAAGGACAGGAAGAAAGAAGCTCCTTTGTTGGGTATATAGGAGTATTCATGGTTCCCCAGATCTTTCATCTTACTACATCTCCTCTGACAGGAGCAGGCGTTTGGTGCATACTGCTTTCAGTATATGTGGTGAAAAGGAACTGTGCTGTTCAGGGGAGTAATAAGAGGGAAAAAAAGCATAACTGAAAGAAAAAACATGGAAGTAAGAAAAGGAAAGGAGCTGCTGCAGCATGAGTAACAAAGAGCACAACCTAGTTTTTAAAATCTGCCTCCACTCAATGTATAACAGCACCTTAAAATGACGCCGTCTCAGTTAATCATAATTAGCGAACATTTTATCTCACTCCACATGTCATTTTCCTGAATCAGTACTTGACCTGCAGTAATGATTCCTCTCACAGCGGGCATACATAGACGGAAAGGTGAAAGACACATGGTGGAGCTTCCTACTGTATAGGTTTGACCACCCACGAAAGATATGACTGGATGGAGAACCCCAGTTAGCGCCCAGCGTGAGAGGTGTAAGAAAGCACTATGGCTGTCAGTCACCACGAAGCAAAGCCCCCTGGGTACAACCTTTATCTCATCTCCAGGGCAACCACATACTACCAAATTCCATCTGCTGACAGTCCCTGACAAAACACAGACAACACTGCAGGAAAGTCTGCAGTCTTCTTGCAAACACCTAAACTGCATGCTTATTTCAGTAGATATTAGGACAAGAATTAAAGGGATATAAATTCTGTTGAACCATTTAGATTTTTGTAGTTTTTGGGCAATGACACAAGCAAAAATATCTAGATTATTTTATTTATTTCTATGAATAGTGCTAGTAAAAGACACAAATTTCCCTTTTCTTGCTTCAGTGTATAATTATGCAACACAGTAACGCACTTATATTATTTCATTTCATGTCAAAAGTACAATTATACTGCAAAACTGACTCAACCACATAATCATAATACAGCGTGTTTCTTTTGTGCAGTATCATTCATTAGCTTAAAATAACCTCATGGGTTTTAATATCCCAAATCATAAAAAATAAACACTTTTTCCCCCAGTAGGATATCAAATATTATTACTTCATTATCTCAGAAAACGCACTACAAATACAGAGGTGGCTCATGCCAAGTGGAATTCCATCTAGCAACACTTAATTGCATCATGTTTCAATGTAATGTGAGGAAACGCCTCCAAGGACACCAAAGCAACTGGACCTAAATTGCAAGGACAGTAGCTATAAAACTACTAAAGTGCTGAATTCAATATCATAAATAGTTTTAAAAATCACACCACAAAAGAGAGACAAACTGCACCGACAAAGAGGAGGCATGAAGCTTAAAATAAACCTGTATTGCTATGACAAAATACCAACACACTAACTCACTGCAGATGAAAAAATTACAGATGCAAACTCGTAAAATATGGTAAAAAAAAACAACATATTTAATAAAACATCCTGTTGATTTGCTTATGTTGAGACATGCTAAAACATCAATGTGCTGCACTCCCAGCACTGTGTTATGTGACTGACATACTCATTACAAGACTAATTACCAAGCAGCATCCTTGTTGTGCTTTCACTCCTCTGAATATTTCTTAGAGGTTTTAATGAAGTGCCTTAACACAAATTAGTGAAGAAAAGCTTTTAAAACCTTAAGTCACTGGCATAAATGTATTCCATTAAAAAGCTACACTCTGCATGATAAATAATTCTTCTTCAGCTTTTTTTCCTAAACAGCTACACATGTACACTTGGACTCAAATGACTCACAAGGAAGTTTGTGTAATATTTACAAGCCACGTTCCCACACTTCACTACACATATTCACCCTTTAAAACAAAAGCGTCCTGCGATAATGCACTGCTTCGGTGGAGACAGCTCACCGTCTGCCTGTACATCGACGCTGCAATGAGAAACACTATAGCTACTTTATCTTGTCAGTGGGAAACTGCTGATTTCAGATGAGAAGGTCTTCAAAGGGGAAAGCTTCTTTGCACCCAGCTTAATGAGAGACGGGGGGGATCTCTTTGATGCAACAGTAGGGTGCATTGTGCCACTTTGATTCCATTTGGAGGGATTGTAACGGGGGGAGCGGCCCTTCAGGTAAGGCCTCTTCCACCTGCTTACTAGTAAGTTTGGCTGTCAGTCGCCCAGCAGGGGAGGCGAGTGGAGCCGTGTGAGGAGAAGGCGGCAGACGGGAACCTCGCACTCGCCGAGCATACCAAAAGTTTCCCACTGCCAGCTGTTGTCTGAAACAAAGCCCGATCTAATGTCATCACATTTGCTGCTGTAGTAGCAGGGAGCGAATCTAGCTGACAGTTGGACAGTGACCAAAAGGTCCTATTGTGTCTGTATGGAATATGAATAATGAGACTATGGAACATTAGAATCTCTAAGGTGGAAGGATGGAACCTATATACAGAATATTTTAAGGTTGAAATCCCTTGTGATGCTTTTTTTTGTATTTCCAAAGCAAGAAAGGAACTCCAGAAGAATGACAAATGTACTTTACTATCGTCAAAATAACTATATGTACAGTATTTTTTATGGAATAATCTATATTAGTAACCTAGAATGACTCTGCTGAATGTATTATGACCTATTAATTCAATCAACGAATATGTCAGCATTATTGATGATCAGAAAATAACAATAAAAGAAGAAATATACCTCTAAAAGCCACCTCTCCTTGCAGAATATACATCTGCATTGTGTTCAGGTACCTAAATTGCTGAAAAACCTCAAAGATGGAAGATACTGACACTGGGTCTTTGATATGAGACTGATGCAATGCAACAACCTATTCTTAAGCTCTAAAAAAAGAGATCAGAGTTATTACCCCTGCAATTCTGCGGGAATGAAAAAAGCCAGACAGGCCAGCCTCCACCATTTATCACCAAGTCCACAGCCTTTAGACTGAGTTGAGAGATTTTCTTTCAGAAGACACACAGACAACACATCTGACACAACTTCTGAGAGAGATGAACTCGCCTCTGAAAGAAAAAGCACTCAGAAAAAAAAGGCAGAATTTCACAACTGTAGTAGTAGCTGGCTTGGACTTTTCCCCAAATAAGATTTTTCAAACAGCCTTTTCCTTTGAGGAATTCTTGCTCCTTTCGAGGTATGTACAGTTTTTCGAAAACATCGGAATTAAGAGGCATGCAAAACTAATTTTAACCTCCAGTTGTCCGAACACTTTCTGGCAAACCATTGGGCTACCATTAAAATACGATGGGCACTAGAGACTTTCTAATGTGCCATCCAAGTTCTGAGTTAGGCATCTGCACAGGCAACATGCAAATTCACCATCTTTTGCCACACAACAATCTCTTAGTTCATCATAACAACATATGTCACAAACATGAAGGGGAAACAATGGCTCAGTCCTAGATAGGGATTCACCAATATGTTTTTTTTTTTTGTCTTTTTAATGTTGGTTATTGGTAATCAAGAAAGAATGATAACCGATATTTAGAACCTGTCATTTATAAATAGACTACTTCATTGATAATGGTGACTATAACTGAATATGAAAAATAGAAATAGGAGTGAATCAATCAGGACGGTCTCCTCTGTTTATGTGGGATCGATTGAGTTTGATCAGCTTGTTTCCTGCAGTTACGTCTGCTGTTTTTCACTATTTTCTTAATCTTTCACTGTTCTATTACATTTATTGACCACTAAGGTCCACATCTTAAAGCTTTATTAATTATTGTTATCCAGACTTTGTTTCGGAGTAATCTGTGGCTGCCTTCTAACTTCTAGCCACTGTGAGAGAAGCTAATTTCCTGGTTTGTGGCAACTGCTTGAGTTTCTTGTTCAGTTTTTGCAGTCTCTGCTTGAGACATTTCTGAGACCACAGAGTGATGACAGACAGAGAGAGGAGGCGGCATCAGACCTGAGGTAGCACATTTATATTTATCAATAATTGGCCAATATTTTACCGATACGATAATCGGAAAAATGCCAAATATCGGTCATGATAATCGGTCTATTCCTAGTCCTAGTCATTTCATCTTCGTCCTTGATACTTTGTAAAAAAAAAAAACACACATAAGTGAATGAATGAATTTCAATGCTATAGAAGAGAAGCCCATGTGAATCATCTTATCTTTCTCAGTCTGAAGATGCGACAAAAGTACCAACGAGCAATGCCAGGTGACTGTAAGCTTGAGAATAGTGCGGCTCACTGTGACAATCACTTTGACTGACAGAGTAACAACAGAGCGCTTCAGAACAGACCTCAATCTGGAGTCTAACACATTTCCCTGCGCAGTCTGAGGGGAAGCAGCTTTTAGGAATACAACGTCTAATCCTTTTATCAAAATCTGTCCACAAAAATAGCCGAGTCCCTGGCAACGCCGCATGAGATGTGCTCACCGCTTAGCTCAGCCTTATTGCTAAACAAGTCGCATAATGTGCCCCCTGTATTTCATTCCCATTACACGACTTCAAATTCATCAAAGTAGTCAAAACAGCAGCAATACATCCTAAACGGTATAATCCTGCAACACACACACACACACACAGTCTGCCTTAGTCACAGTCCAACAGACACAGACGCTGTGAAAACACATACACACACCCACACAGTGAAGCAGAATGATGTCAGGCCAAATGCTATCTGAGGGAGGATGGGGGATGGTTATACAAGCATGTTTACAGGACATTTCCTGTGGCTGAGCCTTGGGAGCATCATCTGTCCTCAGACAAACAAACACTCAGAGTTCCCAAAGCTGAAAGCTATTGTGAAATCACTTTGGACAAAAAAGCCTGCACGTCATCTTTTTCATTTATTGAAATAACAGTGACTAATTACGGCTATATTAAGTTGCATAAATACGTCAAAATTATACAGGCACAGTTGGAGCGAGCGAAAGTGCTGTTTACAGACTCGCTAAATACTGTCGGGTTTTTTTAATATAATAATCACCCTCGTGCGTGTCAGCCATTCATTACTGCGTATATCCAAGGAAGGAAGAATCTCTCTGGACTGATGAACAGGCATGGGCTGGTGGCAGAGACACGCTGTCAGGTAGCATAATAATGGGCTGGCTTAGATGACACTCATCTGATACATGACAGGTTATGCAAATTAAAATCTTACTCAGACTTAGACATTTTCTTGAAAATTAATTTGCAGGAAACTATCTTATAAATGTACAATACATCTGAAAATTAAAGCTCCAGCCCTGAACATTAGATATCTGATAGAAGCACAATTGAATAAACTGCATTCTCTACCTGCTGACACCATGTGCGAGGAACAAGCAGCTGGTTCGTTGTTTTACAAATATGTACAAATTATGTGTGAAGGACAAAAGCCAGCGAGTCTAAGCAAGTCTCCAGGGATTCCTACACCAAAGGGACCAGCTTTGAGTCTTCACTACGCAGTGTTTTCCCATGTTTCTCATACACATTTATCAGTGTCATTAGAATATGAATCATATAATGTTTGTTCTGTGGCAAAAAATGTAACATACCATAAAATAACAACTTATTTTTATGTATTTTTCTTGCCAGCAGATGAGTCTATATAGAAAACATGAATGGAACATCTGTGATATCACTCTTAGCCTTCTGAAAGGAATCTTCTTCTGAATCCAATGACTCACTATATAGTAGCCACTCTCAACACACAGACACAAGCCAGCTGTGCACGACAGGCTCAGTGTGAAATCACAAAAACCAAACAGAGAAGCGTTTGGTGAAAAAGGTCAAACTTACAGCAAGAAGAAAAATATTTCTCTTCAGAGTGGGCCAGTCAATCTGCACCTAAAAAACTAGTGAATATTGGACTTATAGTACATGACAGGTGGTTAGAAAGAGGACTGCAAATGAGATGCCCACAGTGTCGTGCGTTTGACTGATTGAAGTTATAATAAATGATGAGATGTTCTGATTTACATATACAATTAATAACGTACAAGCTATGAATCTTAAAGCAACAGTTTGTCATCTTGGGATTTGCATTATTGCAAAGAGTTAGATGAGAACTTCCTCTGCCTGTGCAGTACATAGGCCCATGAAACTACAGCCAGCAGCTTGTTAGCTTAGCGTAGCAAACACAGCTACAAAATCCGCCTTCCAGCATCTCTAAAGCTCAATAATTAACCTGCTATCTAACATTTGTTTAATTTGTGTGGTCGTGACCATTTCTCGTCCGGATTAAGTCACTTCCTGGAGGCTTGTCATCACCGTGACGGTGCATAAAGTTTCTGTGCCTGGACAAGAAATAACCCAGCACACTCCTGATTTATCAATCTAGATATAATTCGTTCCTTTGTGAGCTTTAGAGTTGCTGGTGGGCAGATTTTGCAGAGTCAGACTTGTTTTCAGTCGTTGTGTCAAACTAAGCCAACTGCTGGAGTCCACTTTGTATTCACAATACAGACACAAAAGTGGTAACGACCTATTCGAAGAAAGTTTTACAGTAAAGTTAAAACTGCAAATCAAGCTGCACAGATAAGTTAGAGCGTACAAACACACTTTACCCACATTTTCTCACCATTTAAAAGCTACCACATATATTTCAAGCACACAGCATTAGTCTCCAATGATGCATCATGGATGCCCTGCACACAAACTTACCTACCACATCTAACATGCGCCATTATTTGTCTTGTACATGTGGTCTCTCCCACCCTACTCACAGAGGGATAATTAGTGCCTTTAGTGCTTTCAATTACTGCAGTCAAGCGGAAGGATTAATAAAAGTCAGCTGTTGTTATTTACACCAGATGTAACAGCAAGTGCCAACGAAAGATAGTAGGGCTCAGCTACTTATAGCATCTCATAGTGGGTAGATCTTATCCGCACTTCTATTATATCTAGTAATAAACTATTACTGCCAAATAACATTTCAAATTTGAATTTTGAATTTTAATCCTCATCATAAGCATTAAAACATACAGTGCATTATAATGGATGATGAAAAGCTGGTCTACTATGGCTGTTTTGTAGGTTGTTATCATGTTTAGATGCAAAGGAGCAATGTGCAACAGCTTTAAACATTAGAAAGTGTAAAGAAATAAACCAATTTATTATTGGGCATGACCGCACTGTCTTTAAAACAGCACCAGTTCTCCCATCTAGACTCTTGCACAGTTTAACAAGCTGCTTGGCAGGTAGGTTGTTTCTGGCATCTTGGGGTGTTTGCCACAGTTTTTGTGTCTCAGTGTTTTCTGTCTCCTCATGTAATCTGAGACTGTATGATGCTGAGATCGTAGCTCTGTGAGGGCCATAACATCCGTTGCAGGGTTTCTTGTTCTGCTCCTGGCTGGACAAAGTTTTTGCTGACTCTGGCTGGATGTTTAGGGCTGCTGTCATGTTGCAGAGTTTATGTGGTAACCATCAAATGTCTCGCTGAACATACTGTGTGATGGATAAGAATTTAAACATTTACAGTATCTAAAACTTTTGCAGTGTCTTATATTATATTATATTTACTACTTCAATATGTCAGTAAAAATCTGCAGTCAGGGCTGTGAAATTCAATTAAATTTATCAGTACATTTGTCAATATTGCTTGATTACTCATACAAAGAAGATACAAAGCCATACACATGTATATAAACACACATACAGTACTGTAGCTGCACACAAGTACAGGTTCAGCATGTCAGGCCATTTTTACAGGTAATGTATTAACAGTCTGACTCAACAGTCCCTGTTCACATTGGCAGCATGTGAAGACCAATAAATTATGATATACTATTCAATTCTGAAACACGAGATGATTACTATTAGAAAAAAAAGGGTCCCTTAAATGTCCTCCAGTAATGTCACCACTGATGGCGAGTCATAAAAGGTCATAAACCTCTGTGGCGTCCTAAGTTAAAGATCATCAATAATTTACTTCTGTCTCCTCGCTTCCTGCATTCTCTCACCAGCCCCCGACTGAAACTCGACTTTCCAGATATAGGAAAGATAAATACAACCCAAAATTCCTCCCAAGCAGCTCTGATGCTGGTTACATTGTGGCTATGCTTTTGGTTCATTTACTGTAGTAGTTTACAGACTGACATTCATCACTGGTCGATTATAAATCCTATATTTTAATGTTAATATTTCAAGAGAACAGAGACTTTGGGGCAGGATCCAGTAAAACCTAAGTTATGCAGTTTCCCTCCATCAATAAGCCAATCAAACGCAATCAGAGTCTCCAATCACTTGCCACTGTCTTATATGCACAGTACAACCTGGTGTGTTAAGGTCTTATTTGGTATTAAACCGTTTGCGCGGCCTTTGACATCCTGGTTCTGAGTATCCTCAGTGCCATGAATAAAACATTCAGCAGGGTATTCCTGTCCACCCGCGCTGCCCTGCCCACTGACAGAACAGCTTCTCTGCAAAAAACGTATGAAATAGGTTTGGCCTTCAGCTGCCCTGAGGAATACACTGTTGACCCAAGAAAATGCATCATGTAGAAATGTCATATTCTAACATTTATTTGACATATTATCTTACATTAAAGACTAGCATCACTAATAGACATATAAACACAACATTTATTCAAATAAGGTTAAAAGGCAAAGCTAACTATTATTTTGTAGGTGCCAAAATATTACAAAATGAACAGTTTTAGTAAACACAGCATTTATGGCTGAAGTATCAGAAGCCCTCAAGTTGTTTCAGTTCATTTTAAATGGGAAGCTAAATAAAAAAGTTCAACCTGAGCAAGGAAGGACTGCAACTCCTGCAGCGTCTGCTTTTATACCTGAATGTAACAGCTGAGGCAATATTACATCATCACCTATGCATGTCAGTGTAGGAAATGTTGCCACATATACCGAGGTCGTCCAGACCACAATTAAAATTTTAAGGGGTGATGCACTTTCTCTGAACAACAGTGTGGTGGAGTCAGCAAAACAGTGGGAAGTGATGATCCCAACACAGAAAGAAGTGAAACTGTGAGGGGAAAAAAAACACCCAGTATCTCACCATAACAAGCTATAGCTGTCTTACATGTGACTTTGGTGAACCAGTGTAGACGAAGTAAAGCAACTGTTTTGCTCTATCTCTGTTTTGTGTTCGGGCACTTAAATATCTTATTATATGCTCAAAATTTAAAACACCAGATGGGATACTGTCATGCTGAAAAAACAAATACTGGGTTATGATGCACATCACTGTCCAATTTTTTTAAATGGCTGGGATTGGCCCAGAAGAGTTTATCATCCCAAGGAGTGTCATTTGCAAGGACAACAAATTAACTTGTTTTTGAAAGCTATCATAACTAGCACCGTGGATGAGCTTGATTAAAGCTCAGGACAGTGTTCAACACACAACAGACCCACAAGATACAAAATGGCAATGCAAAATGAGCCTAGCTTGGCTTATAGCCCCATAGTATGGTACACTCTCCATCAATGTTGAACAGAACAGGCTGATAATATGCTGCAGGTTAAAACTAATAATATGTAGCCACCACCTGCCTAATGTTGTGTACATCCACTTTGCGTCACCAAAACAGCTCTATCCTCTCGATGCATGTTCTCCACAGACCACTGAAGGTTTTCTGTAGTATCAGGGACCAAGACATTAGCAGCAGATCCTTTAAGTCTTCCAAGTTGTCAGATGGATCAGACTTGTTTTTCCACAATATGTCCCACAGATGCTCAATCAGACTGAGATCAGGGCAATTCTGAGGCCAAGTCAACACCTCGAACTCTTTGTTGCAGTGTGGCAGGGTGCAGAAGAGGTCACCCCCATCTGGGAATACCATTGCCATGAAGGGGTGTCGGTGGTCGGCAAAAGTGTTTAGGTACGTGTCTCAGGAACACCCACATGAATACCAGAACCCAAGGTTTCCAAGCAGAATATTGCATAGGACACCAAAACGGCCGTCTTCCCACAGTGAAACCCTGCTGCCATCTCTTTCTCATGTAAATGACGCAGCTGTCCACATGATGGAAAAGAAAACCTGATTCATCAGACCAGGCCACCTTCTTTTATTGCTTCATGGTCCATTTCTGACGCTCTCATGATCATTGTCGGTACTTTCAGTGGTGGACAGGCGTCAGCATGGGCAAGCTGACTGATCTGCAGCCTCATATGCAGCAAGCTGTAATGCTCATGGGTTCTATCACAGCAGCATTGAGGTTCAGCCTTCACTCTCCACACGTCAATGAGCTTTAAGTGCCCGAGACCCTGTCACCGGTTCACCAGCTGTCCTTCCTTGGACCACTTTTGAAAACCACTGAATACCAAGAACACCCTACAAAACCTGCCACTTTGCAGTTGCTCTGACCCAGTCGTCTCAATTTAGCCCCTGTCGGAGTCACTCAGATCCTCACGCTCCCCCATTTTTCCTGCTTTCAACACATCAACTTCACGAATTACCTGTTCACTTGCTGCCTGATACATCCCACCCCTTGACAGGTGCCACAGGACCGAGATAATCAATGTTATTCATGTCACCTGTCAGCGGTTTTAATGTTGCTGCAGAGCGGTGAAAATGCATAGTGCGGTCTAAAAGTCTGAGACTTCTTTTGATGCATTTGTTTTGAGTTTAATACATTTTTACATCACATATCAGCTAAATAGTTTCAGTGAAACATTAAATATCTGAAAAATGCCCATGAATTCCATAATTTCCTAGTATTTCTTTGTATTTCCCCTTTTTGCTTTAATACCAACATGCACCAGAGCTGCTGCAACTACACAAGTTTTTGTAAAAGCTGTTAATCAATGTTTTTCCAGCATGATTTGTCATCGTTCTTGGATTCATCAGTAAGTTTGACCAGTCATCCACCATGTCTCTGCCCACCTGAAGCCTCTAGCCTTGTTTTTTTCCTGAGAAGTGATTTAGAGACACTACAGACACTCTGGGAACAGAACCAGACAACCTTCGATTGACAGTATGTTTGCAGATCGGAGTCTTGCATTCTTTATCAAAGTCTTCATCTGTGATGAAGTCTCTTTTCTATCTATGAGCAAAGCTTGATAAATAGATCATCTACTGGTGTGGTCACTTTTGGCAAATCTGAACACGTGGCTTCACTACAAAGGAGTTAAACCGGTCATTGCTGCCCTAGACATATTGCAGTTTTAAATATCCCTTCTCCATTTTACGCGCTATAACTTCCTGTGTTTTGAAATGTTTCGGCTCTTTTAAATGTTTTAAATGTTTCAGCCGGCTCTTTTCCATATTTATGAGGTCTGCATTTCCTAATCTTTCTCCATTTCACAGCCATACTTCTCACATTAACAGACCGAACTGCCGTCCCCACAGGGATACAGCACTGTCCACTGTTGTCAGCATAGTGAGGTTTGAGCCTGATCTTGGAATTTGAGAGGAGAATGAATTGACAAAGCGCTGGCATCCTCATTGAGACGGTCATTCATGCAGTCAATAAAAGGCGCTGAGGACTACATCCTGTACTTCTGATGGGTGAACCTTGAGAGTGAGAGCATCTTTATTAATGAATTGGAGTTAGAGCAACCTGGCTGTGCACTAATGATATCCATATGTCTGACTGTGGCCTTAAGACTGGGCATTAGAGCAGAGGAAACCCATTCATATCCCAGAGACACTTCTGACTCTGGTCTTTACTGCAGGATCTGAATGCAGTGCAGCCAGGGAGGCAGACAAAAAGCCAAACAAATGTCTAGGACTCACAACAAGCTCCGGATAATGAATTATGTGTGGTTTTTGTGTAGATTAAAGCTTTTCACCAGCAGTATAAATGTTTCCCAACGGGAGACTACAAGCTCCTGGTGGTTTGACTTCGAGGAACCATTCAGACTCACTGCAAGTAGGCAGTTAATGCATCGTCTAATTGCAAGTCGCCTGCGGGTTTCAGGTAGTTTATTTTTGGACAAAAATAAATAAAAATGTCACTTACTCTTGAGCGCAGTGATGAGCATGTTTCCATCCTTGATGAGCTCCTTGATGAATTTATTCGTCCGCTCCAGCTCGATTTCATGGCATTTGAGACGCTCTCTGAAGTCCGGACTGTCCAGGAAAGAGTCACTGAACTCCAAAGTGGGGAGTCCCATTGTTTCCAAACGCTGCTTTTCTTTTACGCACTGCAACTCGGCAGAGAAAAGTTTTGACTTTGCATCACGCAGCGCCGATCTAACACCAACTTCTACAAGTTCCCCCCCTCCAAAAAAGTTTTCCTGCTCCGCTAAGTTCCTCCCTTCCGCTTTGATTGAGCCTTTTTTTCGCCTACCTTTCTTAAAACCAGTGGTCGTATGACTCCTGCTGGTTAGTTTTGGATAATTTACAACAAGGCACCTCCTGTCTCCAACTCAGACATTCAAGGTCTGGATCTTATCCTGGCTTCTTCAAAGTGAAACTATAATTCCACATAAAACCTCTGACACGCAGCAGTGTTTAATACAATTTAGATAAAAGCAAAAAATAATAAAGTACTGACAGTTTTATGGATTCATTCATGAGGTTTTTTTTTTTGTTTGTTTGTTTTTTTCAGAATACAACCCCCATCCTCCTTCATACCTCATGGATTTAAACCACAAATCGCTGCAAGAAGGAAACTTTAACATGATTTATATCCAGTTTCCATGCAAATGCAAAAAAGTACAAAACCATGAGACAATGGAGCATAAACACACTAATTTTATGAGGAAATAGCAGCCAAGATTTCCAAAGTGACATTTTTTTCAGCATCAGAATTCTGCTACTATTGGCAGAAATTTAGTTTATACTTCATATCCAAGAATTATGTAGTAGACTTCTCCATTCATTCACAGAATATTTAAATCTGTTAGACATTACAGTGCAGGTGAATGCAGTGTGAGAGTGAGTGGTTGGTGGTGGTCGGTGGGGCCAATTGCACAGATTGGCAGCCTCGCTTCCGTCAGTCTACCCCAGGGCAGCTGTGGCTACATACGTAGCTTACCACCATCGAGTATGGAGTGAATGAATAATGCAATGTAAAGCGTCTTTGGGTGTCCAGAAATATAAAACCAAAGCATAATTATTACGCTAATTAAAACCATATTTTTGCCACATTTCTTGATTTGATTATTATGACGCACGC
The DNA here is from genome assembly GCA_900302755.1 of Chromis chromis. Classification (NCBI taxonomy): domain Eukaryota; kingdom Metazoa; phylum Chordata; class Actinopteri; family Pomacentridae; genus Chromis; species Chromis chromis. The sequence continues at coordinate 26,052 of OMNN01101701.1, forward strand.
TAACCTTTGACCTCTCCACATCTTGTATTTTTGGTGAAATTATACCAGCGGGCCGACTTTCTAAAGTGTACACTGTGTTGGAATTACCGTTGACAGTGCATCACAGTGGTATTAGTGAGAGCTTGTGGAAAGGGATCTGTATTAATACCTTGGTAAATGGAAGTAATTAAAGTGGAGCCTAATTGGAGTCAGGAATTTGTCACATTCTCTTCATGCAACAGGGAAGGACGGCGATAATAATGTCAAACTCCAAATGAGTACATTGGTAGTCGTGAAGCGGAGCCTCTGTCACTGGTGGCACTAAGTCTTCTGGATGACTCTTTCTACTTACGGTGCTTTACGGCGTCGGGGGGCTGAGAAGAGGCTTTATCACTGAGCAGACTGCAAAAACAATATCAGCGGAGAGGAGGATGTTGCCGCATTTGTTAGAACCAACACACACAAATGAAAATGCATTAATAACTTAATGCTTCACAGTCACCAGCAGACTGAGAGCGCCGGGTTTTGCTGAGTTGCCTCTGAAAGGGAGCCTTGTTCCGATAACTAACTAGCAACCTTTCCACAACAACATACCTGCTTTGACTCCAGGAGCAGTGAGATAAATCATCAGAGACAGATAACCTTCCTGGGCAACATTGTGTGGCTGCAGCTGAGTTGTTAGTGTGTGTTAACGTCATGTTCCAGAAATGGCCAGCAGGCATGTGGTCAAAGTGCATTTTCAAAACATTACAATAAATTTCATATAAACCGATCAGCCACAGCATTAAAAGTACTGACATGGCATCACAGCGATCATGTTGTTACAATGCAATGTTCTGCTGGGAAACCTCAAGTCCTGGCATTCATTGTCAGTTATTCAGTCATTGTCAATGTAATGTGCAATATTCCAATTTTAGGTGCAATATTTAATTCTCATGTGTGATATCACTTTAGTACCTCAGTATAATTACTAGTACTTTTCTGTTCTATAGCCTTATGTTAGTTTACATATTTTATTTAGTAATACACCGATCAGGCATAACATTATGACCACCTGCCTAATATTGTCTCATGTGGTCAAAAATGCTCTGAACCATTGGGCATGGACAAGAGGACCTCTCAGGGTGTCCTATGGGGTCTGGCACCAGGACGTTGGCAGTGGATCCTTTGGGTACTCTGGGTTGTGCAGTGGGGCCTCTGTCAATCCAACTTGTTCCACTGCATCCTGTTGATGCTTGATCAGAATGGGGTCTAGGAAGTTTGGAGGTCAAATCAACATCTTGGGTGATTGTCATGTTCCTCAAGATGTTCTTGATTGTTTTATGTTGTTGCCATGTGGTGGGGTGCATTTTCCTGTGGGGGTAGGCCAGTGACATTTGGGATTTCCATTTGCATGAGGGAGTGTGCTTGTTCTGGGACAATGTTTATTTGGGTGTCTCAGTCTCATCAACACGGATGTTAAAATCCAAGGTTTTCCAGCAGAACACCACATAGTACCAACATGATCAATGTTATTCACTTCACCTGTAAGTGGTCATAATGTTGTGGCTGATCGGTGTAGTTTGTCCACCAGAAATCACTGAAATTCCACTGCTGGCATCACAGTAATCTCTTTGAGTCCACCACATGCATCACAGCTCAGCTGCAGAGTGGAAGAGATTCTGTGACTAGTGATCCAGTTTATAGCCAGTTGTTAAAATATGTTAGAGTCAGTGAGACACTTTTAGTCAGTTTCTCCCTCGTCAGTAAAGCACTGGTCTGACTCACTGGATGGAGCCTTGTGGTATAAGCCTGCTATTTCACTTCTGCTATCTGCAGGCCACTGTTTTCAAAATCCTGTTCGCTATTTGAAACAATAATAAAGTCCAATCAAAACCTACATGCTGAAAATGTGAGGTTTCGTTCATCGAAATCTGGGATAAAATAAAGGGTTATACTCATTCGGTCTTAATGGTAAAATAGAAAATATACCCCTCCCCATGTTTTAATGCTAAGACACAATCCCTTACCAGAATTAAACTAATCCCCTCAGCTAATTTGCATACCTTTGATTTTACAGTACAAAGGATAAAGTTAGAACTCACATGTCAACTCCTTCAGATTCCCACCTGTGCCATCCAAAGGTAAAGTCTGTAAAGTAGATAGAAAATCTGTAGGGTGAATATAAACAGCAGCAAAATGCATCACATGTTAACAATTTATTAAAAATTCAACATAAAACGATGTTCAAGAATGCACATACTGCACAGCGTGAGCCATCAAAGTAGCAGCGTCCAGTGTGTTTGATGCAGAGGAACATTTTAAATAGAAACTGCACTCAGCCACAGATGAGGATGTTTGCGTCCTAAATCTGATGCTTCGACAAATAAGGACTGAAGTTCTGCTTTGCAGCTTCAAAGTACAACACAGTCTGCTGATGGCTGCAGTGACCACCTGAACTTTACCACATATATGTAGATTTTTTAATAATCTTTATGATTTTATGTTCATTAGCAATTTAAATGGGACTAATCTGTCTTTCCTTCACTCCAAACTTCCTCACTTTATAATCAAGATTAAAGTCTAACTTTGATTGCGATGAGAAAAGTAACTTCATTTGTTGGCACAATCTCAGTCGATGCGTACTTTACACCTGTTTCTCACAGCTAACAGCCTGTAATTGTTGTTTTTATCAGAGAATTTAATTTGCAGTTTCTCTCTAAAAACATCCTGCTACCAGCAGAAGAACAGAAAATACACAGTTTCCAGCTAACTGGTTATGATGGCTGCGCTCTAATACTGTGGGTTTCTTATGTGCATCATCTTGGCATGATCAGAGAAGCACCTCCTTCCTTCCATCTCTTTCACACTCGCTCCTTGTGCTAATTTCAAGCTGACATTATTCAACTCCTCATGATGTGGAGAAGTGAAAATGAAGGAGAAGAGAGGTGGAGAGGAGCGTTTCTGATCTATCCCCGGTGTCAACCCTCCAATCAGTTCATCAGCTGAGCCCACCTTTCTCTCCTTTAAAAGTCGGTCATCAAGCAGCTATAAAAGAGATTTCCAACCTTTGATGTCTGGAAACAAAAGAGTGACTTTGTTCTGCAGAGAACCTTTCATGTCCCTGAAATTAACACGGTGCAGGAAGAGAAAGGATGGAGAGACGGCAGAAGGAGGGAGATGGTGTGAGAAGACAATGTCGAGTTCATATGGCTGCAACTTCTTGCCTTCTTCACTGAAAAGTTTTGAAAAGTTTTAAACCTACAGTGCAGAACTTCTGTCTCCCCCATCTGGCAGTGAGAGTAATTACACAAACACTGTTACCATGTTGACATTTCTATCACATACTTTTTTTTTTTAACTGTAATCCTTCCTGTGAATGTGAAGTTTCTTTATCATGTGTATCATCATGAACTTTTCTTGGATGCTTCTTAGGTTTTTACACCACAGACTCCACAATATTTGCAGTAGTCCACTCCATTTCTGTCACTTCCATTAGGATGGTGATTTGAACATATAGTATTTACATTTGAGAGTTGTCGTTGATTACTTTTATAGGACTGTGTGAATAGTTTTAATTCCATCAGACATGCTTGTTAATTCCTGTTGTTTAAATAAGTAAACCACAAGTTTTATGTGCACATGAGCGCAGAGGTCTCTACGGCTATTAAGCTACAATCTGGTGCTTGTAGCGCACAACTTAAACTGCATCTGCTGTGTGTAATTGTAGTTTGACAGTGTGTAACATCACTCAGATGGTACATAAACCTTGCTGCCCTCAGATGACTGTAAAGAGAGTCAGCAGATTACACGAGACTTCTTCAGTACAGACTAATAACTAACTGTCCATCTCTAACAGGGATGATGTCTGGCTGCTATTAATTCCATACATTTTTATGATCACTTACCAGCTGAAAAAGGCAAACAAAACATGCTCATCTTCTGCCTGGCATTATTGTCAATCACTGTCTCCTTTGTTTATTTCTTGTGTGTTGTTATTTAATTAAATGAAATCTTTTTAGTTACCTTTTTACTTCTCTATGTTGCTCCTTTTGAGGCGGTGCATAACTCAGCACCATGATTATATTAGCATTGCCTTCTACTGCATCTCCCACTGGAGTACACAGCAACTCACCAAGATAGTTATTTTGGCTTTGACCAAATATTTAAATTGGAAAAAAAAGAAAGAAAGATTTGACAAAACCTCTTGAATGCAGTAATTCCTGCATATGTGTGTGATATAAGTTAAAAGCCTCTCAAAGCTGAGTGAGAAGGATTTACTACATGGTGTTTCGTAAATTCCTCCTACAGCTTCTACAGGGAATGATTTGTCTAGTCCATCATCTGATCTGAAAATAAAAATATACAATATATTGCAGAGCCGTGTCCAGGGAAAAACTGCCTTCTTATCAGTGTGACCGGCAGTGAATGGGAGCCGTCCGATTGTTCAGCCTGACGTAACGGCCTCATAGAACGCCTCTCTAGCTTGACTTGTTGCCTGCAAATAAACTGTCACAAACAGAGATATGAAATATCTGCAACACGTCGTTCCTGTCTAACAGAACTAAAATGGAAAAACAGAACAATTACAGTGTCACACACTGCTAAACATTTTCGTTTTAATAAAAGAAAACAGCTTCCACGCATCGCGCTCATTGCTGTCACAAAAGTATGAAGTCATAAAATTGACAAAATTTTCAATAAAAGCTGCTTTTATTGGGTGTCTGAGCTGCCGGTGTGCCATCACAAAGTAACTGTCTTCTATGAATTGTCATAATTTAATAGAACATTTCCAATCTTTCTGTGTGAAAACTTGACAGAAAGTTAACTGTCAATTATACGAGAGAAACACGCAGGAAAACACAACACTGGTTCTGTTTCACAGTGACTTTCTATCAATGCTTCTGCTTTACCCTGTTTCCTTTTGCTTCTTAATGACTGTAAGGAGACATTTATCATCAGCGCTATTCAAGAATGTGAGTGTCGCTGTTGTCACATATGTTTGTATTATTCTCTTTATATAATTGCCATTTCCCTACATCTGCAGCTGAATGATTCTATTCATAACCTTGTTGATTAATTGCATATGTCAGTGTGTGTGTTGTGATAGTGTGAAGAGGTTCTATTATGAACAATAGGTGTTGAGAAAAAAATATTATGGACATCATATTAATGGGGACCTTCACGCATCTTTCTGACATGTTCTTTATTTCTTTATCTATGTTACCCTTTATTTGTTTATGTCTCCACATCTTGCATCACACATGCTTCAAATCAGTCACATATTCAACACCCCCGCCACACACACACACACACACACACACACACACAGACCTTTATAATTGCGTGCCATATCTGTGACATTTCTGTAATTACTTTTACAACATGTTTGTCTCGCTATTCTTCCGTCAGACACATCATAAACACGTGTTCACTCTGACAGTATGACAAATGTGTGTGTGTGTGTTGTGTGTGTGCAGCAGTGTAATGTAATGACATTGACACAAGGACATGGCAACTAGATGATTTATCACAGACGCCTTGCTTTTCTGCCTTAATGCTCATTTCACAGTTAATTTTCCTTGTAAATCAGAAAACCACGAAAAGACATTGAACTGGGAATTTCCAGGAGTCCCAGTGAAGCAAAAATACACACACAACACCAAAATTATTGTTTGGTTGTTTTCCAGGAAAGCTGCAAATGAGATAATAGAGAATGAAGAAAAGAAAATGAATGAGTGATCCCAAATGTCACATAAAACCCCTGTAATTTAAACATCTTCCGTGATAATTTGGTTGTCTAAGCTGTGTGTTGCAATATATTAATGTCCCCCTTGCACAAATGATCCTCATCTGGAAATGGCTGTCATTGTATTTGTAATGCTGTATAACCACGACACTGGCACACTTTCCATTTCCAGCCTTGTCGCCCCTGCAGAAACATTTTTCCCCCCACTCGTTCCACTTGCACATCTCAACTCCCATAGCAGCTCTTCTCTGCTCCTGTGGCAGCTCCTCACCTCTTCCTGTTGCCTTCTCGCTCATTTTTGGGTCATGTTGGGTCCAGTTATGTTGGTGGGATGCACACAAACCCTTTGCTTCCTCATTTGCAGCCTACAGCACAACATGCTGTAGGACAGTGACCGTCCATAATTATTTGATCTGGTCTGTTGAAATGAAAATGACTTACCGAAATGTAAAACTGTTCATCTTCAATTAAGAATGAATAAAAATATGAGGCCATGTAACAGTCTAGACAGCATTGCTATGGAGGTTGGAAGACATGTCAGCAAACACAATAAGAAATGCACTGAAGAAGATCGAAGTCACTTTGTTTATGAAGTGACCTAAACCTCCACTACCAAATCTTTTTTACTACATCTCATCAGAACAATAAACAGCTAAGTTGCAACCCAGCTGTCTATGGTCAGCTAGGAAGACAAAAACCAGGTGTTCTCAGTTTAGTAAAGTTAGTGACATAATTAACAAAAGAAAAAGGTGACAAGACTACAAAGATAACAGAGCTGGTGGGTGTTAGAAAACTTAAGACAAAATAAAATAAAACAACTAAACTCCTTAGCTAAACTTAAAGACAGGACTGCAACATCCATGTGTCTAACAAAAGTAACTAACAAATGCAAGTGAACAAAACTCAACAAACAAGTGCCTCAGAGTGAGAAGCCATTTCAGAATGGCGAGTAACTTCTAAGTTAAACACCTGCTAACAGACCCATCTACATGAAACACAAAGACAATTAAAGCTGCAAGCAGCGATGAACGGGCCCTCGCACCCCCACGCATGTCGGGACATGGCAGACGTCGAGGTGTGGTGCATGTTGGGGTGTGGCAGAAATTTCCAGGGGTTGAGACGTAGCCGGCCATTTTCAAGGATTATGTCACAAACTCTCCTGCAACGCACTGTGCAAATATCATGCCTATAATTTCCTTTCACCAATAGGTGGTGCTATGACTGTCAATGACAGTTGGGTTAAGCCATAACCCATTTTTTGTCATACAAATGGAAGCTGCTATAATTATTTAGCATGCACTTAGCTCTACAAACTCTTAATAACTTCCATAAGCGTAGCATGGCATCCGAGTGAACAGGCTGCTAAGATGAATATTTCTTTCTATAAAACACGTCTTGTC
>OMNN01101703.1:0-13632 GCA_900302755.1 Chromis chromis
GCATAACATTATGACCACCTGCCTAATATTGTGTTGGTCCCCCTTATGTGGTCAAAAATGCTCTGAACCATTGGGCATGGACAAGAGGACCTCTCAGGGTGTCCTATGGAGTCTGGCACCAGGACGTTGGCAGTGGATCCTTTGGGTACTCTGGCTTGTGCAGTGGGGCCTCTGTCAATCAAACTTGTTCCACTGCATCCTGTTGATGCTTGATCAGAATGGGGTCTAGGAAGTTTGGAGGTCAAATCAACATCTTGGGCCATTGTCATGTTCCTCAACATGTTCCTAATTGTTTGATGTTGTTGCCATGTGGTGGGATCCTGCGGGGGTAGGCCAGTGACATTTAGCATTGCCATTTGCATGACGGAGTGTGCTTGTTCTGGGACAATGTTTATTTGGGTGTCTAAGTCTCATCAACACAGATGCCAAAATCCGAGGTTTTCCAGCAGAACACCACATAGTACCAATATAAGCGCTATGTGATGACATATGTTGTAAATATGCACTATATAAATAAAATTGAATTGAATTGAATATGATCAATGTTATTCACTTTACCTGTCAGTGGTCATAATGTTGTGGCTGATCAGTGTATACTATTACTTCATGAGAAATTTGGATTTAAGCAACACGAACTGTGTTGTGACTGTCTCATGAACTGTGGCAGAAAGTTTTTGTATGGTAACAAATGAAACTGTAGAAAGGGAGTTAAGGGTCAGTTTTTGGGTTCATTACAGGAGATGATTACAACACTCTCTGTTGCAAGTTGGCTGCCATTCCTTGCCTGAGAGATGTCAAACCATTGGTGTTTATTCATTTTGTTGCCATCTTGCATCTCAGCCAAACTGATTTGGCAATGTTACCTAAAAATAAACACTCTTCTGTAACTTCAAGCACATTCTCAACAATCAGTGTGTTCCTGCTTGTGGGTGCTTCCACTGAGCCTATACATTGTGTTCTATGGATTTTATTACTGCATTGAGGGCTGAGCTGTAAAAGAGCATATCACACTCATCTAAGTCACTAAATAAAGGGCAAATAACATAAATAAAACATTATCACATTGTCATTTGATATTTTTTTCCTGAAGATATTGATTATAGGTGCTTTAAAGAAAACAGAATTTGTGTCACCAAGCAACAAACTCACTCAACACCTCCGAGGATGTTTTTTCTGTAGCTGAGCCTGACCTCTGACCTTTCCCTGACCTCTAATCTTCCTGAGGAAAAGGAATATTGTTACAGGAAGAAATATAGATTAAAGATTTCCTACCTTCGTTTCCACAGACGTTAAGTTGTTCATTCATAGTCTGTCACGTGAATGGTTCATATCTTTGCAGTATTTTTCTTGTGTCTGTGTATGATTAATGTAGACTGTCAAAATCTGAGTTACTTTTCCATGTTGTTAACAGTATTTATGCCACGCATTATGCAGTAATAATTAGCTATTTATATGTAATAACGTGGGGAAAAAGCAACCCTAAACTTACAGTATTTATGAATGAGACTCAGAGGTCTAGCAACTAGCATATCATTTCTATCAATCTAACCCAGAATGAATTGCAGAGGGAGGAATGTGACCAAGCAGTGGTTGAAACTCCATCGCTCTCCAGGGAACCTTATCCGAGTTTGTCTATCATTCGCCTTGTCAACACAACACTACTTCTTAATGGACCCGAGCTAATACAGCAGTCAGCCCGGTGTAACCTCACCTCAGAGGAGCCGCGAGGAAAAACTCACACTGCAAACAAGCAGAGCAGCACGAGGCCAGCCGGGAAGAAACAGGCCTCCGAGACGTTCTCAAACCAAGATGAAGGCCCCTCATTCAGAAAAAGACAAGCAACAATGCATTATATTCATATTGGAGTGAAGCCCAGAGACTTCCACTGTGAATATCGCTTTTCAGCATTAACCTCTCAGTGGCATAGCAGCTCTATTAATAACAATCTTGGTTTACCGTTGGATTTCTATCTACGAGGGAGACTTGGGAGTGTGGTTGCTGTGTCCTGATCCGTCAGTGTGTATTCCCACAGGTTGCCTGAAAAACATTGCAATCTACGGTAATGTCAGATTTTCCTGTCAGTCCTTCAATCACTGGTGAAGTTTTACCGCTATAAGAGGAGAGGAAGAAACTAAGAGCACACTGTTTTTAAAGGAAGTGGAGGACGGAGCATGCTCAGAAACAGAAGTGCAAAATAACACTTCATTATCAGGTGTTAGATATGAAGTAAATTGGAAACTATGCCTACAACTACTTTAAAGTGATTCTATCACATTAAGAATTATTAGCTGTGGTAAATATCTCACAAGTGTGTTTACTGAAAAGTTTCAGAGAAGGAAAATGCTTTCTCCCCTTTATTGGCAGTAAGAACTGCTGTAAATCATGTTGTGTAAGTTGTGAACCACTTAAAGTAGTTATTTGTTATTTTATAAGATAATCATGACAAAACTGTAACACTTAAAATGAAGAATTGTTCTTAAAGTAATCAGGGTAGAAAAGGAGTCTAATACAAGTCCAGTCAGTATTATCACCGCAGTGACTTCATTTAGCAGGAATGGTGTAGAATGAAGTTTACTACAACAATAGAGACTCTGACTGTCATGCAGCAGCATAATCTCATCTGGAACAGGAAGGAGTCCAAGTCCGCGTCTGTTCCCATATTTATTCCTACCTTCAAGCTCTTTGCAGAACCTTATCAATCACCTGAAGTCATGATTGGCACAAAGTCACATTCAAGTTGAAATTCATCAATGAGAAATACTGTTAAACTTGGAAAAGGTCGATGAAGCTCTCACCTCAAAGCACTAGTTTTTATGAGTCAGCAGATTAGCACTCAAACACTTTTCATAGAACTGGAAGAGAAGATGTTTAAGTGCTCTGACAAAAAGGGAATTTGAACATCTGCTATTTCATAACCAAAGGTTTGTTTATCACCCTTTTCATGGTTCTTACCACAACACCCACAGGCTTGAACAACTCCACCTAATAACACAACTGAATAATTCTCCCCCTGTGGGTATGTCTGCACTCAGGGTTATAAAAGTACAAATCTCATCAGAAGCTATCCCATGGTAGCCAGATGTCAGTCAGTCAGTTATTTCACCACTTATGTTCAGACTGAAATATTTACAGACATTCACAATGCCCTAAAATGAACTTTATGCAATTTGTCTTTTCATCAAGTGACAAAAGTTCACATTTGTTGTTTTGAATGAAATATCTGAACAACTATTTGATGGGTTGCCATGTAGTTGGTCCAGACATTCATATTCCTAATGGGATGAATTTTCATCACTTGGCTGATTACCATTATCATGGCAAAAGGTAAAATATACTTTTAGAAACACTTGTGTAGGGCCACCATGTTAGCTCACTGAGTTAAGGCGATACCACATGGGCTCAGTCCCCCAGCAGCGGTCATGAGTTTGAGTCTCAAGACGCTTTGCTGCATGTTACACTCTCCTCTCTACCCCCATTTCACTCTATCTCTAACAATAAAAGGAAAAACTTTCTCCCACAAAAATAATAATAAAAACAAACAAACACTTGTGTATGAGGTATGTTACATGTCACTATGATGACAAAGATGGCAAGTAATTAACTTAACATTAGCATGCACTTTAGCATCATCATAGGTTGTGTCTTTAATTATTCCATCATTCATTCCTTCACTACTCTCTGTTATACACATTCCATTAAAGGATTGTGTTTGCAGAAAACAGTGTTGATGCCAGACACTACTTCTTCATTCCACTGTTTTAGACAATGAAAAAAACAATAACAGACAATGTGAGCGTGTTGGCATGCTAAATTAGCCAAAGTATAGCCAGTCCAACAATGTTGGACTGTCTTGACTTGGGATCAGTGCCTATCGAGTGGCAGATCAGGGTGGTGGTTCCCATTTTCATAAAGGGAGACCAGAAGCTGTCTTCCAATTATCGGGGTATCACACTGCCCAGCCTCCATGAGAAAATCTCATGGGTGTTTGACTATCTAGTCTAGGCGCATGTTGTGGATTTGAAGAAGGCCCATGACTACATCACCAGAGGTAATCCTGTAAAGGGTACTGCAGGAGTCTGGGCACTAGGGCCATTGCAACGAGCCATCCGGTTGTGGCAACCACACAACCAAAGTGAAACCTGTGATCATAGTAATGACACAAAGCCAAATACGTTATTGGTAGGTTGCCCCTTGTCTCCAGTCCAGTTAATAATATTCATAGGAAGTATCTCAAGGCACAGCCAGAGTTAGGATGGTGTCTTGTTTGGGAACCTCAGAGTAGCATGTCTGCTTTTTGTGTATGACATGGTTCTGTTCTGTTGGCTTTATCAGGCTGTGACCTTCAGAACCAATGCATGTTTATTTTTTGTGACAAAGACGGATGTGTTTCAATGATTCTATCATAGAAAATTAGAAGTTATAGGAGTCATTGGAAACTCAAGGCTGTCATGATATACAAGATCTTTATAAGTGGGTTTAAACTTCAGTTCACAACTGCATTTTATTTGCCCTGCTGAGCCTGCTGCCACTGTGACCCAACACCGGATAAGCAGAAGAAAATAGATGGATGTATGGATGGAAAAAGTAGAGAGCTGTGAGCATGACTCATTAGTCATGCTTGCAGCTCTGTGATGCTGTATTTTTTCCATCCATACATCTATCCACTAGGGACTAGTGGGCAGCTGTGGCTCAGGTGGTAGAGCAGGTTGTTCACTAATTGTAAGGTTGGTGGTGCAATGCCCAGTCCCTCCATATATTTAAGTGTCCTGAAAGCTAAAATTGCTCCCAATGGAAGGCGAGCACCTTGTACAGCACTTCTGGCACCATTGGTTTGTGAGTGTGTGTGTCAGGGGATAAAACCTTGAGTACCACTAAGATAGAAAAACATTACATAAGTGCTTGCCATTTAGCAATAAACTACAATTTTTAATACCCACATAAATGTTTTTTTTTTTTGCAGATTTGACAAATCTGTACTCACTATTCAAGTAATTCCGGTATGGAGGTACTCCGTCACCTCAGTATCTCCTATTTGAGCATTCTACCACCCTGCATGCAGTGTAAAGCACAACAGGTGATTCTGCTTCATATTGATCCTTTAGAAACATGAGAAATTATAACTAAATGTTTTTGAAGCAGGGGCATATTGGCAGCCCCAGCTAATTACAACTACACCAAAACACCAGCATTACCGAGCTGTCGTTTCGCCATTTTTCGTCCTTTACCCGAGTACCAGCTAATCTTGCCTGAATTTTCTGACTCACTTTAGTTTATCGCTTCCACTCAGTGGAGCTGCCAAACCAGGGGAAGTAAGTCCCAGCTACCTAAGGTTTTATGCAAGACAGATCCCTCTTCTATAAACTTCTCACAGTCAATCAGTCATTGTGTCTCAGTTTCCAGGTCTTGACAATATTTTCACATTCCTTTCGAGTGAATCATTGTGGCTCTTTCTCAAGCTCTGGCTGTTTATCTGCAGGCTTGCAGCAACGATTTCCTTTATTTACAAAATGCAAATCCCACCGACATCTCTTACATTGGAAATTTGCCCAACCAACTGAATTAAATGGTATCATACAAAAGCTTACTATATTAAAATGTTACACCAGAACAACATCTACTTTTACTTTGAACTTTATTAGGAAATTTTACACAAGATTATAATATCAGCTTAAAAAAGATTTTTTTGTTTCACAGTGTCTTATAAAGGGAAGTTAAAAATACAAAATAGAGCAAAATACTGTAGAATTTAGAACGTCTCTTACAAAATGTTCTGTAGCTCAAAAGCATTTGTTCCACAAGTTGCGACATCATAGCACGTGGGACTTGTGCTCATCTGTTTGTTCAGCTTCTGCGCCCAAAACATATGTGTTCACTCCCTGTGTGTGTGTGTGTGTGTGAGTGTATGTGTGTGTGTGTCTGAGTCACCATTACTGCATGTTAGAAGAAACAACGTGTGACAGACTGAGGAGTGACTATTGCCTCACTCTGCCTGAACGGGCTCAATGAGTTTTTCCGAGAAGATCCCCGAGTGATTTTCTAGATCCCGGTGCTGGTTCCAGCTCTCCTCCCTGATCCCCCTCACCACGCCTTCCTGCTGCGAGACACAAACAGTAAACACATGTAAGATCTTAAGGACACAAGCCCCACCCGCTAATCAGATGCTTTGTGAATGACTCTCAAAATTTACTTATGGTGTAATTTTCTGCCTAAGAAACATCTGGATCTAGATTCACAAAGTGTTTGATCTCGCCATCAGGAAGCCTAATAAATGCCACTTAATGTTCCTTAGAAAGACTTTCCTCCTTTTACAGATCAGCTGAGAGAACTCCGTAGCTAAGAGAAAGAGAGGATTGACCTGTTGCTATGATGACATTATATTTCTGAATTCCTTTACACACTATGCCTACAACAACAGGTTGACGTAACCAATACAGAAGAGCATGAAAAGTAAGTAAACTGGACTAGATACACAGAAAAGTTAAAGATTGTAATGAAAATGTAAATATAAAACCTATTCCAAGCTTAGTGTGCCACATTTCTGTGCCTTTAATCCCCTTGTTTTCTGGTTTCATCAAACACCCTTAATTCAAACCCAGACGTGCAAAATAACACCCACCAAAAAGCCATATTGGCACTTCATACGAGTTAATTCTGTCTATTTTGGAGGATAAACATGTGCTTTTTAAGCACACATGGAATAACAGATAGTCTTATACGCTTCCATCAAGCAGGATGATGTGCACTACAGAGTAGCAATAGTAATTGTAGTCCTCCTATTAAGACTGTCAGGCTATTCATTATGTTTCTGACTAAAGTGGAAATACTCAGGTGCAGTAAAGCACCACCAGACTGCCTACAGGACTTACAGATAAGAGAGAACCATCCTACATGTATATTATTTTAAATAATAACTTGTTAAAGTGGTTGTAGGATAGTATTACTGTATTTTTTTGTCTGTGTTATCTGCAGCTGAATCAATCCACGGGTTGCGGTACATTTGGCTTTTTTTTATAAAATCCATCCAGGTTGCCAGTCAATCACAGGGACAGAAAAACATTCACAGCAAAATTTGCTTCAGATTTCTGAGTGAAACAAGCCTGCATGTCTATGAGAAATCTTTAAAAAAAAATAAAAATTATGGACAGATGGATGTCTTAACAATCAGCTAAAAGTGTATTATTAGGTGCACCAAGCCATGACTGGTGTTGATATTATTTTGTCTGTTCCATTCACATTAATGGGGGTTCAAGGACCCCATAAACTACATTCTCCAAAGTGAGCATAAATGTAAATCAAGTTTTCATGACAAAAAAAATAAAATTTAACAGGTCAGTGTGTCTGTGTGTTTCTAAGCTAATGCATAAAACATTTAAACTTTATTCTTGTTAATAATAATTCACATAATGTGTTAAGAAATTACCGGTGTGTATGGGGACTGACATACAATGTTACACTTAAACGTATGTATTAAACATTTTGGGTGCACCTAAATGACAAAGTTAGCCCCACCAGTACAACAAAAGCAATATAAAAAGTTAGTCTGGAGCCATGTTGGAGCTACGTTTAGTTCTAAAGTGCTTTGTAAAACACTTTCAGGCCAAAAACTTAGTAGCCTTTACTTTTTTGGGTGTTTCTGCTAACTTAGGGTTTGGAGCTACCTTTAGCCTCAGGATGTTTAGTGAACATGTCCCCCGACGTTAAAACATTTGAATAAGGAACCTCCGAAGAACCTTATCCCTAATCCTAACCACGTGTGGTGGTCGTGAAACGTCCACTCATGTTCTGCTGAGACCTCCACTTGACATTTCCTGCTGTCAGACTCATTTTATCTGCAGCGCAAATCTCCATGACACATTTTTACTTGACATGGAAAGTACATCAGCTGCAGGATGCACATAAAAGAGCCTCAACAGAAACGACAAAACCCGACAAAGAGTTGGCTTTAGCGTTATATCGAGGTCCAGAGTTTACAGGATGTGTGTAATCACAGGAAGTGAGATATGCTTCACAAGTACACACACAAACACGAACCTCTAGAGTGTCAGCGAGCACCAGGATGACGTCTCCCTGTTCAAACTGCAGCAGGCCTTCATCAGACGCTGCATGGCTCTCTAGCGCCACCCCCTGGTGTGGAGCACAGGTTACATTAATGCAAGCTTCATACTGAGCATTTAGCAGTAGTGTTTATTAGCTTTAAAGAGTAAATTCACACAAATGAAACAAACATATTCTTACAGGTTGTGAGATCATTTGTGAGATCTCTTGCGACCCAATACAAAGAAGTAAATGTATTTAGTTGGTGGTGCTTGCAGATTTTTAAAAAATGACATTCAAACAATTCAACAACACTTCCTTCCCTAAAGCAGATTATCTCTGATGATCAAGATTTGCTCAGAAACACAACCAGTACACTCTAGGAACTATTTTTGAGTACAGCTTTGCCAAATTAAAATAAAGTTAAATAAGAATGTATTTATTTATTTTCATTTTTTTTGTAGTTTGACTGAAACAAACCTTTTAATTTACTTGGAGCTGTGTAATTGCTCTGGTTCAACAATTATAAAAATACACCTCTGTGTAAAAGCAATGCATACAACAAATGAAAACAATGTTTGTCTCACTTTTCTACAGTTTATACTTTGAATCAATTGGTGTCATCGACCTATACAATTATAATTTTATTGAAGTTTGTTTCATTACATTTAAATCTTAAATTTTTATTGAGTTTATTTTGTTACATTTGTCAAAGACCACATACAAATAACATCATTTCCATCGAGAGAGTAGTTCTTCTCTATATAAACAGGCTTGTTAATAATATAAATGTACTAAAACAACCAAATATATCAACATAACTGTATCATGCTGTTAAAAAATATAAATTTTTAAATTATAGTTTGCAATTTTCCAAATGGTTTGTTACTCTGTCAGGTATTTTAACTTCACTTTTGAATTGAAAACAGTAGTTTTCAAAGATCTATGAACTATGAAGTATAGTGAAAAGAAAACATCTCCCTTTGGAAAACATTTGAGCAACAAAGAAAACCTGTTTAGCCTAGCTTAGCATACAAAAGAGAAGCAGGGGGCTGATTGTATAGTTCTGTCTGGGTTTACATTAAATAAAAAGAGCTTTCAAAGGTGCGGGTATTGTTTAACTTTGACCAGGCTAGCTGCTTGTAGCTTTGGTTTTAATGCTAAAGCTAATGTTCTGACCCGTTCTGAAACTGATAGGGATTATTACATCTCCACTCTCTCCAATATTTAAAGTAAAACAAAAATAGTGACATACAGTATCATTACCTTTTAAGTTGACAATTAAATCTTTAGCATCTATATTCATTTGGAGCCTTGTTTCTGTCCACCTGGCAACTGAAAGTCCCATATTCACTTCCTTTAGCTCTGTTTTTGGTCTCTACCAGCTGCTGTGGGAAATGTCTGCAGCTGTTTAGCCACTATGTCCATTAGCTCATCTCTACCTGTGTCTGTTTGGTGCTGAGCAGGCTGTGTTCGGGGGGTTTTAGAGCTTTTTTTTGCTGATAGCAGCTGCCTGCTGCAGCTGAGAACAGCACTTAAGTGGTAGGAGTGGTGAGGGTGAACCAAATAATAATGAAGATTTGGCCACATAACTAAACAGTGAGATAAAAGCTAAAAGGAGGTGTAAATTCAGCAGATATTTATGTGCAGATTCATCATATACTGTTTTCATATTGTCATTTTCAAAATATAAGCTGTTTGAAAGCAATGTTATGTACCTTGTATAAAAAGCCTGGTGGGTTGTGGGAACTGGAGTCTTCTTCTGACTCAGCCGTCTCAGGTTTTTCAGATGCTTCCATCGTCTCCTCTTTCTGGCCGGCAAGTGAGGGTCTCTCTGTGGAGCGGAAAGATCGACGGGGGGCTGGAACCGGTCCAGGTTTTGACTCGGCCTCATCTGATTGTGGATCACTCTCAGCATCTTGTTCAGGACTCTGTGGGTCGTTGCTAACTGCAGAATCGGAGGGACCGGTCGCTTCCTGACTCGCAGCCTCTGACTTCAGCACTCCCACTCCGGAGTCATCTGACTGGTTTGTAGCGAGCTCTGCTTCTTCCTCAGCTGCTGTCTGAGCTTCCTCTGGACTTTGACTTCCTGTGCTCCTGTCGCTGCCCTCATTGTCACACACCGACTGCCTCTTGGGTGTGTTAATGCCAGTAGAGCTGAGATCAGAGTCTGACGAGCTGACGCTTTTAGATGCAACACTGCTCTCCTCTGGTGGGTTGCTTTCTTCAGAGATGCTTTCAGTCCGCTGGACAGGGGAAGAAGGTGCAGGGTCTTTTCCATTTTGGGTGGAGGAGAGGATGGAGACATGGTCGGCTGGGAAAGCTGTATTGCAGGGGATGGGATTGGAGATAACCACGGACTTCCTCTTCTTTGACTTGCTTGATGTGCTACTGGAGGGGGAGAAGTACTTTCATTATCTCTGACCTAGTTTATATTAATACTCCAACATATGGGATAAAAACTGCAGCACTTCATACAGATGTGGCCAAAAGTGTGGGTGCAATTCCACGAAGAGAAACACTCAATTTCCTGTGAAACAAGTTGAAACTGACAAAAGTAACCGATACCAACCAATGTACTTTCCACATTTAATAGAGCAGATATAATGCTTTGGATTCTCCACGCAACAGCAAATGAAAACACCTCAGACAAATATGTTGAGTCTTCTGACCTCATATTTTGTAGCACACCTTTTTGAGACAGTCAAGCTCATTTTTGCAGCTCTTTATAAAACTTCTACACTTCTCTGCAAGTGGTTTTTGTGAGAAATCTGCTGCACACAAGTTGATTTAGTGCTTCCTCTGACCTGTTTCACTTCTTTAAATAAAGGTTCACTTGGATTAAGATGAGTACTCACAGTAGATCATATTGCCATGGTTCTATTATTTCTGTTCATCCATTGTTGGTGCTTTTAGAAGTGTGTTTTGGGTCATAATCATGTTAAACGAGCCATGACCCATGATTGAGACCTCTATGATTAAATTACTTGTTTTGCTCCCTTCATAATCTTGTGATTTCACTGTTGCCTCCACAGTGTCAAGGCAACCTGTGCTTAACACAGCAAAACAGCCTAATAACACAACTTAGCCTCCTCCATGGTTCACTGTGGGGAGGGGAGGTTGAAAGCTTTGTTTTTTTCCTTCAGTAATGTGATTTAGGGTTAAAATGACTTATGAAAAAAGCCCTAACTTATTTACTGTCTCCACAGGATATCCTTCCTTTTGTTGTTAGCATGCATTTTAATGTTTCTCTTTCCAAAGTTGAGTCTCCTAGGCCTTCTTTCATGAACTGCATGTATCTTGTATGAGTTTTGAGTTTTCTATCGTTCGAACTACCTTTCTGTACAATCTGGAGTAAGTTTTCCTTCCTGTGTCCAAAAAGGCTGCAGTTGCATTAGTTTTAGACAGTCAGACCATTCTACACAGCGCTGTCAGCTGTCTGACTTCACCTCATTATCATGGCTCTGGCGAGTTTGTATTTCTTTATATCAATCACAGTTGCTTTCGTTGGAGTTTAGAACATGATACGCCATCATTGTTGGCTGAAAATAATGATAGGGGGAATTGTTTTGGACGCAGGAAATGAGTTATCCACCAAAAAAGCAGGGCCGCTTTATTGCTTTATAATTTTTTGCATGTAGGCTGTGGCCCAGAGATTGTTATTGTTGTTTCTGATAGTTGAGTGGGCTTTGAAAACAGCAACACGTAGTAAGCGGAAGGGGAGGAAAAAAGCTGCATGAAATGTGCGGCCGATGGCAGACTTATACCTGCAATCTACATCCAGTCAGTCAGACTACAGTTGCATGTTGGTCCTGAACGTTTCAAATAATATTTGTAGTTGTGTTCAGAAGAACATCAGGCGTCTGTCTGGTACGCTTTACCTTGACTGTGCATGCTCAGAGTCCTGCACACACTGATACCAAACAGCACAATGAGTACTTTTCTCCATTTAAATAGGATGAATTAATGATAAGGCTCAAGACAAGTATGATACTAAATGAAACCAACAGTCTCCTTGAACTACAATCTTATCACCTCTTCTAGGTGGACTCAAAAAATGTATCCAGGCCTTTTTAAAAGATCTTAGTGGAATAAGCAAGAGTTCAGCTCTTTCCACAACGTCTTTGTTTGATTCCAACATTGGCACAACAAACTAGCTTTGAATTGCAACACTTATCAGCAAGAATGGAGCATTGTTTTAAGGAGGTGTTATTGTGCGACTTTTGGCCACGTCTGTACGCGTGCAATTACAAGTCAAGACATTTCTTGTGGGGAACCACAAATGAAATAATGATTGCAACATAAAGCCTTACCTGTTCAGACCCTTGATGATGAAAGCTTTGCCCGAGTGCTGAGTCTCTAATTTCTTCATCACATTGTACAGGTCATGATTCAGCTGTAATGTAAAGAGCAACATAAGCAACCGAACTACATTGATAGCGTTTAAAGATGCAGTTCTAAGAGTTACACACCATTAAATACATCATGTAATCAGTATAAGTCTGTGTAGTGTCTTACCACGCTCATTTCTTTATAGAAGACGTCTCTGAGGTTTGATATGTTTTGGAAGACTGTCACATAGCAACCTATCCGACTGCAGGGACAAAGAAAGCAGTTTAACACTTAGCTCATCCTCATGCCACATGTTTAAGTTTAGTTATGTTGTTTTATGCATTGTCTTGGGCGGATTTCCCACCATTTCTCCACTGTCTAGCTAACACAGGCAAAAAAAAGACCTTAAAATAATAAACAGTAAAACACTAAGTGGTGCAAAAATCTACTTTTTTGTATGAATTAAACCTGAAAGTTTATAGTAAGTATTTTTTTATTGCTATGTATGTTTGTCAGACTGAGAAATTGTGAATGCAATTTGTCCACCATTTAATTTTCTTTAGGATTTCAAAACTAAATTAAAGCTGCAAGCAGCGTTGGTCGGGCCCTCGCACTCCCACGCATGTCGGGACGTGGCGCATTTCGAGGTGCTACATATGCCTACAAAATTTCATAGATCTATGTGAAATGGCATGCGGGGGCTAATATTTAAATAATACTGTAGGGGGCGCTATAGCACATACAGTCCTGATAAGCCTATTGTTTCTTTCAATGAGTCGATGGTGATGTGTGTGCCAATTTTGGTGACTGTTTGAGCTTCCTAAGCTGTCAAAAAGTACTTCCTGTTTGGCATGGAAAATGCATCGCCATGACAACAGCATTTTAATGGTCACTCAAAATCTTCTCACTGTAGCATTGTCAAGGTCTCAAGACCCAGCTGAGCAATTTCAAGGATTATATCACAAAGTTTGGAGCAATTGTAACTGCAAATGTACTGCCTCAAACATCCTGTTACCAATAGGTGGCGCTATACCTGAGACTAAATTTTAAAATGTGGATGTGTTCAGACCGGACTCTTGTCCAGAAAATGAAATTTGGGCCAGATAGGATCACGTACAGCTGAGATATGAACACGTCAGTAGTCATGGCGAAACATCGAGATTCGCCACGCCACCACAGACAAGCCGTTTGACTACAGGTCACAGTCTTCTCCATGAAGCATCATCAATGTCTTAAGCCTTCTGTCACCACATATCAGGTGAATAC
>OMNN01101705.1:0-13260 GCA_900302755.1 Chromis chromis
GATTTGAGCTGAGCCTTTTATGGATTTTTCTGCATATGTGTTATGTGGAGCTGTGTCAGTCTGAGAAATGTCCTCAAGTGATGTTACATGAATCATCATCGGTTGAGGCTAAAGACTAGTAACTTGGAAATGTGAAAAAGTTTGAGGTTGTAGAGTTAGAGAGAGAGACTCCAGGCTACATTAGCTGCTGCTAACATAACTGACCTGTTTGATGCAAGGTTTGAGATTGAGGAAGGTAGGAGAACAACGTTAAAATGGTGGAAATATTTTCAGAGCTGTCTCAAATATCTTTCACTGATCTGTGTACTTGTGTGGCTGGAAAACATCCGAAAATTGACTATTCAGTGTGGCATAAAATCCAGATGATAATCAGATTAAAGTGGTTCAAGTGGATCAAGGTGTTTTTCAGTCTCTTAAACTTACTGATCTCTCTCTGATCTGCATATTACATGACATGCAGAGTGATTCTGTATTTAACACACTTCAGCAAACATTCCTCCGTGTTTTAATTACTTTTCCTCGCTGCTGTGCATTAAGATGTTTCCGCTGTACTTTCTACAGGGTGCACACTGGGGTTAGCATTTTAGTGAATGTGGATGAATTTGTTAAGAAACAAACTGACTTTTCAAATACATAAATTGTCCATCAACAACCATATCAATCAGATATAATATGGTCCATTTGTGTTTGGAAACACACCTTTAATAAGCCTTTACTGGTGTCAAGTGTAGGGATGGGAATTGATAAGATTTTTCCGATTCCGATTCCATTTTTACGGAGCCCCTAAAGGGACATCGGCATAATTTTTTTTAATGTAGTTTCTCGTGCGCACGCGAAACTATCTCGTGCTCACGCGAAACTATTTCGTGCGCACGCGAAACTATCTCGTGCGCACGCGAAAACTTTCTCGTGCGCACGCGAAACCGGCCGCACATAGACACCAATGGTATTTCTGCAGCTTGACAGAGAGCTACTTTTGATCAAACTGGGCTTGTAGCACATTGTCTGCCTTACAACCATGGGAAAGAGGCATCGTTTATGTTTTGACAACGTATCGCTAATGAGTTATTAATGCCGGAAACTATCTCGTGAGCACGAGAAACTATCTCGTGAGCATGAGAAACTATCTCGTGAGCATGAGAAGGTTTCGCGTGCACACATGAAAGTTTCGCGTGCGCACGAGAAACTACATTTAAAAAAAAAGTTTGTTCAATGTCCCTTTAGGGGCTCCGTAGGTTTGAGTAATAGTCCCTTGAGTTTCAACACTTATAATTGGTCAAAACCCTGTAGTTTATACTGTACTATATACTGCTATAATACTATGAGAAACATTTCATACCTGTGAAAAGCGACCAAGAGAGTCTTTTCATCCTCCAATATTAGGATTGCAAGGCCAACAATAGAAATACGCTGTTCAAATTACAGGAATTCAATGTTGCTTTGCAAAATTTGAGCCAAAATCTGCTTTTTTACTGATGACACTGCCTTATTTGTCAAAGCCCTCTGTGACATGAGAACAGCAGTGGAATTAATTTTGTCTAATTAATTTAGCCTCTGCTATACCTCAGAAATCCCTCTTTGAAGTGCATCAGGTTCAACTAACATGTGGCCTGGGAGAAAACAAATGGAATAAAACGCTTTAAATGCCCAAACACAGCCCGCTTCACCTGCTTCACATGGCATGTACAGTACACAGCACATTGCATGTGCTCTGCTTATAAACGTTCTGCCTCCTTTCAACATTGCGTGATCTTTTCTCTGCTGCAAATGATGTGTGATGTCAACCATAAATGCCTCTATGCATGCATACATTCATGTGTGTCTATACATTTTCCTTTTTGGCCCCAGGCATACTGAATAACAGTGTTGTTTAATCATGTTTGTTTGCCTTGTCTTCGCCACAATTTTCCCATCTCTGTCTGTTTTTCTTTTTATCTCTATTTTCTTTTTCTTTTTTTTTACCTCTCATCTATTCACCTCCCTTTCCTCTCCTTCTCTGAGTCTCTTCAAACCTGTCTCATGCCTCTCCATCCTGTTTCTGTCACTGCTTGGGATTTTTCTTGTCGATCAATCATTATTCACTTCCCCTTCATTTTTATCATTATTGTGATGTTCCAGCCGCTCTATAGCTCCGTATTTCCTCATCTCTCCCTCTCTGAAAAGTTTAACCTACTTACGGCACAGCTGTCTGATGAATAATGGAGGAGAGACAGTTACTATCAGCAGGATCCTGCCTTTGATCTCGGCTCCTCTCCCTTTCTCGCCTGCCTTTCCTCACAACTTTCCTTCTCTCCTGTGTTTCTCCTCACCTCCTTTTTCATTTCAAATCCTCTCTTCTCCTTTGTTGTATTTTCTCTTCACAGTTTGCATAATAAGACTAAATTTATTAATAAAACCAGAGATGATTCTGGCCAAATAAGATGCTTATAATTCATGTTCGCATTACACTACATTCAATGCAAGCTGCAAAAAAATACTGTAAATGTGGAATTTTACAATTTATAGTTTTTAAATATGTAACCTCAGATTGTCCATACTGTAAAATCATTATACTGGTCTTCCCTGTGCTCATCTACTGCATGAAGGGATCCCTCTCTGTTGCTCTTCCTGCACTTTTCTCCCATTTTTTTCTCAGTTTTGAGGGAATTTTTCTCTTTTCCAATTCAAGGTCTATGAACAAAGGGTGTTGTATGCAATACAAAAGCCCCTCGAGGCAGATTGGTGATGTTGAGCTATATAATTAGAATTGGCTTGACTTGACTTTGCTAAACAGAAGCAACACACCACACACAGTATTGTCATACTGTGTGGTGAAAACTGCTGATGGAATGTGTTTGTTTATCTCTTTATCAAGCTAAAATGAAGAAAAGTAGCACGAGAAAATCTATCTACAGCTTGCTAACATTATATCCACCACAAGATACTGGCAGTAGTAGAAGTAAGACTCTATTGAATTTAACAAGGGTGTTAAATGTTACTTTGTCTCACTTTAAAGTCAGCAAATCACAGACAAATAGCAAACTAACTTTACTTTATCATACTGTAAATTAACACATATTTCTAGAAGGGCTGCCTCCTGAAAGTCGATGTTCCAAAGCATCAAAGCATCCTTAATTTGATTCAGAGTCTGTGAGTCGAGCATTAATTTATCCACGTGACGATGTTCCCTGCACTCGTGGTTAATAGATGAGAGAAGCTCAAACCTGAGGTGGAGTCTTGTTGTTGACCTTAAAGGAACATGACCTCATGGGTAGCCTGTGTGTGAAGTAATTCCAAAGTTGGAAAGTACGAAGAGAGCAATTCTGTTGTGTAAGATGTAACATTACCAGCATGTAGCCTCAACCAATTTTGCAATCAACTTTTCCCTTTACGTATGGGCCAATCATCCACATGCAAATGCTGTTTTAGGTCACACAAACAGAAAATTCTAAAGTGCAGATTTTGTTTTAAATTAGGCTTATTTATACACTATATTGCCAAAAGTATTGGCCCACCCCTCCAAATAATTGAATTCAGGTGTTCCACCAATCATTCCTTCAATCACTTCCATGGCCACAGGTGTATAAAATCCAGCCCCTAGGCATGCAGACTGCTTCTACAAACATTTGTGAAAGAATGGGTCGCTCTGAGGAGCTCAGTGAATTCAAACGTGGTAACATGATAGGTTGCCACCTTGCAATTTCCTCCATACTAAATATTCCACGGTCAGCTGTTTGTGGTATTATAACAAAGTGAAAGCAATTGGGAAAACAACAGCAACTCAGCCAACAAGTGGTAGACCACATAAAATCACAGTGTGGGGTCAGCGGATGCTGAGGAGCACAGTGGGTAGAAATCACCAACTTTCTGTAGAGTCAATAGCTACAGACCTCCAGACTTGGTGTGGCCTTCAGATAAATTCAAGAACAGTGGTAGAGAGCTTCATGGAATGGGTTTCCATGGCTGAGCAGCTGCATCCAAGCCTTACATCACCAAGTGCAATGCAAAGAGTGGGATGCAGTGCCTGGGTTTGGCGGTTGCCAGGAGAACGGTACTTGCCTGACTGCATTGTGCCAAGTGTAAAGTTTGGTGGAGGGAGGATTATGGTGTGGGGTTCTTTTTCAGGGGTTGGGCTTGGCCCCCTAGTTCCAGTGAAAGGAACTCTTAATGCTTCAGCATACCAAGACATTTTGGACAATTTCATACTCCCACCTTTGTGGGAACAGTTTGGGGATGGCCCCTTCCTGTTCCAACATGACTGCGCACCAGTGCACAAAGCAAGGTCAATAAAGACATGGATGAGCCAGTTTGGTGTGGAGGAACTTGACTGGCCTGCACAGAGTCCTGACCTCAATCCGATAGAACACCTTTGGGATGAATTAGAGTGGAGACTGAGAGCCAGGCCTTCTGGTCCAACATCAGTGCCTGACCTCACAAATGCACTTCTGGAAGAGCGGTCAAAACTTCCCATAAACACACTCCTAAACCTTGTGGAAAGCCTTCCCAGAAGAGTTGAGGCTGTTATAGCTGCAAAGGATGGGACAACTCCATATTAAAGTCATTAAAGTTCATGTGCGTGTAAAGGCAGACGGGCCAATACTTTTGGCAATATAGTGTATGTGTGTGTGTGAAAATATGTAAAATGGGGAAAAGATGATGCCACATCACAATTTGTGCATGCCCATTGTTGCTTTGTGCAATGGGCATGGAGCCTGAAACAACAAGAACGATAACAATGAATACATACCAGTTTCTTTACATTTTGTTAGCACCACTTAACTTAGCATTGCTGCACCATTTCATCTTCACGCTGCATCTGCAGTTTAAAGTCTGCAGAATCAACAAAATGACAAATTAGTTATTAGTGCTGACAATGCCTTAATCTACACCAGAGGTCTCCCTACTTATAAAAAATAAAACAATGATATATGATAATACATGGTAGGGGTCACAAAGGAGGCTGTTACATGTATTACTGTAGCTGTGCTTGCTAGAGGTCATTATTATGCATTACAGAAGGTTTTGTCATGGTGCCTTCTTACTAGCTAAACCCCAACAATGTTCTCTGCTTGTCAACAGAAAACTTGCCTTCTCACTACAGTATTTAAAAAAGTGGTACTACAGCTAATCTACTTGAATACGTGGGTATGTATTATCTTGGAACATAGTATTAGACTTCGGCAGATATTAAATATTAAATACTTGGAATGGATTGCAGGCAAACAAATGTCGCCCAAAATTTGAGACTCTGTTGGCTGCCCGCACAGCAAGGACACTAACTGCGCATTTAAACAAGTAAACTGGAGGCCTGTTTTGTGCTCAGTGTGTTTGTCATTATGTTAGTCATGTGTTTGCAAACTCTATTTTCCCTTTTTGTCTGTTGTCCATCCAAACACAATAAACAAAGCAGCTCTTCTTCTTGCTGTCACAAGGTCGCCATCATGATTTCTTGTCCAATATATGCGTACTGTAGTGGGCATATGTATAGAAGCACATGAAAGTGGGATGTGTTGAGTTTGAGTCTGCATCTGTCTGCAGAAACCCTGATTTGGTCTTTACTCAAACACATTTGGTGTACTACTGACTGTTTATTGCACCTGGGACCAATTTCACCAAATTTGCAACATGCAAGCTGCAATTTGTCACAAGTTATTTTCCTCTCCTTCATTTCAACACATCCAAATTTATTGCAGTTTGCTGTCAGCATTCGCTATTTGCATGTAAGAAGTGTTTGCCAATCATTTTTGTGAAACAGGCTCCAGGACAACATATGTGACATAGACTCAAAGTAAAATACAATGTGTGTTCATGGCAATAAAGAACCATGAAACCCAGCATAACAGTATGGCTCCCTGATGTATATTTTTATTCAAGCTTTATGGCACAGAGGAATAAAATATATCAGACTTTGATACACCCATGATACTTGTTAGTGGGATACCTTCATTGTTTGTGTTGCTCTTCATGTGATTTATTACCAGTCAGGACAAACAGAGAAAATCACCAGACTTATGCATTAATAATGAAATATGAATGCAGGTTCTTAGATATGTATGAAACTGTCACCTTCACATAACCTTTAACTCTCCCTCATCTCCTCCACACCTCATACTCCTCCTTTCACACTCTTCTCTCTTTCATGTACACTCTTGTTGCAGTAGCTGCTGCTCGCGTTGTCCTGATGTTATTCACGGCACTTGATTTAATAGCTGGATTAGCTGCTGTGTCCAAATCTCATCCCTTCTGTGTGAAATTTGAACAGTATTTATAAAGAATATTAAGTACTGATTGAACACAACTTTGCATTTGAATAGGTATCATGTCTACACAATATCATGAATAGCAAAGGGATCCTGTTTTCACAACGCAAGGGAATTACTGTAGAATTAACTGCTATAAATCTTAACACTGGCTATGATAGAACACAAAATGTATAGAACTGTGTAGCTGCAGACTAGAGTGCCCAAGCTGACCACAGTCCACCATTAAAAGTTTCTACAATGGGCACAAGAGCATCACAACTGGACCATGGGGCAATCGAAGAAGGTGGCCTGGTCTAATGAACTGTGTTTTCTTCATATCATATGGATGGTTTGTGCATTGTTTACCTCGGGATGCACTATGAGAAAAGGCAAGGAGGCAGTGTGATGCTCTGGACAAGGTTCTGCTGGGAAACCTTGGATCCTGGCATTCATGTGGATGTTACTTTGACTCACACCACCTACTTAAACCCTGTTACATGGCCTCTTTCAGCAGGATTATGCTCCCTGCAACACTGCAAAAAGGGTTCAGGGATGATTTGAGGAACTCGACAAAGAGTTCGAGGTGTTGAGTTGACCTCCACATTCCCCAGATCTCAGTCCGATTGAGCATCTGTTGAATGTTCTGGAGTCCGATCCATGGAGGCGTCACCTCCATACCTTCCGGGACTTAAAGGATCTGCTGCTAACATCTTAGTCCTGATGCCACAGGACCAGGGGTGGAAAATCCTGGTCCTCAAAAGTAAAAATCCAGCATGTTTTAGATATGTCCCTCTTCCAATACACCTGATTCAAATGATCAGGATCGTTATCAGGCTTCTGCAGAGCTTGATGATGAGCTGATCATTTGAATCAGGTGTGTTAGAAGAGGGAAGCATCTAAAACATGCAGGATTTTTACTTTCAAGGACCAGAATTCTCCACCCCTGCACAGGACACCTTCAGAGGTCTGTGAGTTCAGTTCACAATACATGTCTGTGAGGCAGTTTGAAAATATACTAGTCCATCAGGAACAGCTGATCACCAGTGATTTAATTTTTCACCACCATGCACCACCATGTGTCCTTTTTAGTCTACATTACTCCTTTTAGGGGTACATGCTTAAGGTGTAGTGCTGCATGTAATACATTCCATCCAGGATCCACTCTGTTGCATTTTATAAAGGTTAACAATGTGAACTAAAATCCACTATTGTCTCACCGCTGACCCTAACTGCTATTCACATGCTCATCGAGGGTTGGCCGACAGCCACTTGTTGACTTAAACCGCTTCATACCTAAACAACTTTTTCAGACTGTACTTGGCATGTTGGTAAAATATCTTATGGCGTATTATCTTATTTTTTCAGTCTTTCAGTTCAAGTTTGAAGTTTTTGTCACCACTTCCCTTATATGTGGTTGCCAACTTATCCTTGGCCAGCCCCAATGCCCTACAGACAAAATAAACACATAAAATCAAAATACATTGTTCAAATTGTTCACATAACATAAATGTTATGTGGCTCTCCGTCTAACCTCCCCCCTTTCTCCCCACATCCCTCATGCTCCATCAACCTCTCACCCCCCCATTCACACATTCTCTTCTGTGAGTTTGTATCTCTGCTTACTGAGCTGGAATAAACCGCAACCACACACATGAAACCACAAAAGCGCAATCTTTACTGCCTGTTTGTCGTCCTGTATGCTGGCCTGTCTGCCTGTCTGCTACCTGTTTATCTTTGTTGCTGCTGAGCCGAGGATTAAAGCAAGGAAAGAAGAGACTCCAGGTCGAAGATGGTTTGACGTGGAAGACATGGTGCCAAATCTGCTGCAGTTAGAGATGGCTGCATGTGTGTGTGTGTTGTGAAAGAAAGAGCGAGAGAGCAGACAGTGTGTCAGGCCTGTCAGAGGATTGCTGAGCTTAGTGATTCTTGAACTGTTTGTTTGGGCTGTAGATATAAACCAGTATGTCATGGTTTTTGCGCATGTGTGTTGTCTACTATCTGTATTTGTGAGGACCAATTTGAGATTTAGACCTCAGGAATGATGACATTTTTGGACATTTAGGCTGTTTTCAGGACTGTTGTAAGATTGGTTTTAGGCTTAAGGTTAGAATTAGGTGAGTGTTAGGGTTGGGATTGCATTATGTCAATAATGATCCGAACAAAGATACAAAATAGATAGTTCGGGTATCAAGGCAGATCCTGCTACACTGGTATCAACTAAAATAAAGCTTTACAAAATCCTATCTTGTCTCGGCTCTTGCCATGCTTCTGGTTTGTCCCTGTCTGTGCTCATGGTGTTTCTTCCGCTCCCAATATCCACCCTAAGGCCTTGATTTTACTTCTTCTCTCTAAAAAAAAATAAAAATAAATATTTGGCTTCAACACAAATTAGTCTTTCTGAGTTTTGACAATTGCTCATGAAATTATGTTCAACCAACAAACTACATTGGGTAAGAGGGA
The DNA here is from genome assembly GCA_900302755.1 of Chromis chromis. Classification (NCBI taxonomy): domain Eukaryota; kingdom Metazoa; phylum Chordata; class Actinopteri; family Pomacentridae; genus Chromis; species Chromis chromis. The sequence goes on from OMNN01101705.1 coordinate 8,682, forward strand.
TTAGATTTTCCTCTACAATCAACAGTTTTTTAATTATCATAACTGTCTGAAATTGTCCACGCATGTTCAGATAGCAGAGGATCTTATAAAAATAATATTTGCAACTTACAAGGTTTATCAAAATCGCTAAATTGTTTTTTAATCTTGCAAGCATGCATTTAATTAGGTCATGGATGTTATATATTTGTTGGACACCAAACACTGCACATCATCACAAACACACCATCTCCACTATGAAGCATGGTAGTGGCAGCATCATGATGTAGGGATGCGTCTATGCAGCAGGCCCTGGAAGGCTTGCAACCATGCATTTAATTTGGTCATGAAAATAGGTCCCTTTAATTACTTTTTGAGTGTTGTGGACATACACAAAGACATCTGTGGACACCATGGACATGCAGTTGTTGCTATTATACTATTTTAGCAGTCAGCTTGGAGGACTTTATTTCATGCATGTGCTGCAGGTTGTGTCTATATATTCTGTGCATGCACACTGCTGCCGGACATATGCAGTGGACTCTTCTCCTTGTAGCGTAGTTGGTGCAAATTTTGGGCTGCACATGGATGTCCTTTGACAGACTCTTTTGGACTAAAACCAGTATATAAAAGTATAAAACCAGTCAAAGGCCTAAGCACTAAGCCGTTTAAATCACAGACTTAACAGACAAGTCTCTCAGGAAAGTAAGTGCAGATATGCAAACTCATAGAAAGGGCACACAATAGCATCAAAACGTCCACATCAGAGCCCTCTGGCACTTTGACAGCTGATTGATATGTGTGTCCTCGTGCACTTAGCGGTCCATGAGTTTGTGAGTGTAGAAACTGGCATTGGGCCTATTTGTGTTTGTGCTTGTGTGTCTTGTGGCGTGGCTTCACCTGCACAACTGGTGGCTGCCACACCTGTTCACCATTACCTCATCACCTCCTGCAATATATCAACCTTGAGTTCTCCATTAGTCTTTCTTTGGTAGTAGATGCTCTCAGGCCAACCTTCTCTGTTATGAGGTTGATTTACCACAGTTACCGTAGTTGCTGCCAAAGCAAACAACTTGTGTGCAACCAGTGTCCTCTACTGAACTGAGTAATTCCAATGGGTTCTTGTTTTCAGTGTAGTTGGTTTGTGTAATTCTCCTCATCTCAACTAGTGCTCTCTTTGTGATTCAGATTCTCCCTTATTTTCCAACCTCTCCTTCTGCTCTGCCCCCAGCCAGCTTCTAGAGCTCCCCAGGCTTTCAATCTACCTCCAGCACCTCCTCCACTCCATAATACTACTAACATGGCAATAAACCTTTTAACCATCTTCCTGGTGTCAGTGTTCGGCATTTAGGTCCCATTCTTTCACTAAATTTTAACAGTTATATTTGCTGTTTAAAAAAAATAATAAAAAATTCATCAAGCTAGGGGTTAGGTGAACATTTCCTTTTTGTTGGACACCATATCAATAAGCTCATCATTTTCATGTTATTTCAGTATATCATATACATACATTTTTAATGACTATTTATCATACTGGATGTATCTATGTCCCCCTTTGCTTCTTAGGATGCATAATATGCACATTACTCTGCCTATGCTCAAGCCATATAAATACAGCCACAGTTAAATCCATCATGAGGAAATGGAAGGAATATGGCAAATGTGTAAATCTGCCGAGAGCAGGCCGTCTTCAAAAACTGAGTGATTGTGCAAGACAGAGACTAGACAGGGAGGCCACCAAGACACCTATGACTCTTCTGAAGGAGTTACAAGCTTCTGTTGCCTATTCTTCACCAGTCGAAGCTTTATTGGAAAGTGGCAAAGAGAAGGTCATTGCTGAAAAAAGTATATTAAATCTAAACTAGAGTTCACAAGAAAGGCATGTGGGAGCCACTGAAATGAACTGCAAGTAGGTTCTTTGGTCTGATGAGAACAAAATTGAGGCCATCTGACTCGATGCTATATGTTTGGTGTAAACACCAAACACTGCACATCATCACAAACACACCATCCCCATCATCAAGCATGGTGGTGGCAGCATCATGATGTGGGGATGCTTCTATGCCACAGACCCTGGAAGGCTTGTAAAGGTAGAGGGTAAAATGAATGTAGGAAAGTATAAGGAAATCCTGGAGGACAACTTGATGCAGTCTGAAAGAGAACTGCACCTCAGGAGAAGAAGAAGAAGACTTAAAAAGGGTGGATACTTATGCAATCACTTATTTGTGTTTTATTTATTGACCTTATTTAGCCGAAATCTGTTTTCACTTTGACCTAAGAGAGTTTTTTTTTTTTTTTTCATAATTTCTTGTCAAAGAGCCAAATTAAATTGAATAGGATTCAAAGGCACTAAAAGGGAAAAACTTCCAAGAGGGGCTGAACACTTTGTTTAGTTACGACATGCTGTCCTGGCTAGTAAATATATTCTGTTTACACCTTTTATTGTTTCTTGCACCGCAGGTTATCTGTATAAATGTCACAGCATGGTCCTGAACACATGCAATTTCACCCTACTGTGTGCTTTATGTATAGCCACTGGCGCGCCTCACAAAAGATTGTTTATGAAGTAAAAGAAACATCACTCTGTTTACCACTGCACAGTCTTGAGTGTTCATGTTCAAGTGAGGGAAGAAACTCACAAAAAGTAGGGAGAGCATCATGAACTGCAGTGCAATGCTCTGTTGGGCAGATTCAAAGAGACACATTCATTGTATTTACAATACAAGGATATGTAAGGTGTTATTGGCTAGAGCACAGTCATTTTCCACTTCACTTATTTGAATATCTCTCAGCGCTCTCTCCTCGTGCTCCATATGAGGTTATTCCTGCTTCTCACTGAGAATGTGTTAGGCAGATTTCTGCCTTTTCTCTCCCCTTTGTCTGTGTGCTACTGCTGCTGCTGCTGCTCCTTTCACATTTAACTCCACTATCTCTCACCCTCATCTCCATCATCATCATCATCCTCCTCTTGCTCTTTTCTTGCCACCCCCCATCCCCATTTTCACCTCACCCCTGCCTCTGTGGTTTCCACAGATTTAATGCCCTGCATCGATTAACAGGCAGCAATGAATGTGATGTGTTTCCCCTTTCTCCGCTCATATTTTAACCAGCAGCTAATCAATACGGAGAGGCCTCAGAGCAAGGACATATACTCACTTATAGGAAAAGGGTTTAGGCTGTGTGTGTGTGTGTGTGTGAGTGTATGTATGCATGAATGCATGAATGGGTGCTAATGTGCATTTGCATGTGCAAAAATCCATGAAAGCGCATACCATATTTTAAATGCACTTCACTGTAAATGCTATGCAGGCGTCTACAGAGCAGCTGGGTCAAATTAGACAGAAAACTCAGCACTCAGCAGAAAAATATCCAAATAATTTAATAATAAAAACTCTTCCATGACGAAAAAGTATTAGTAAAGTCCAAGTCTTCTTATTTAAATATATATGTGATCACTTTTTGTATAATATTGTCTCATTTTTATCTAATTTCTAGTTTACTCCCCAAAAAGTTTTTAGGCACTCAAAATAGTAAATGTTCCATTAAATAGTGACTTCACTGAAGATCACTGCTACAGTGTTTTAGTATTTATTTAGCAGAACTGTTTGAAATAGTCTGCCCAGTTTCTGTTACAGCTGAGGTGAAAGTTTCATGGGTGTCTCAGTCAGCAAAGCTCTCAGTTCATTCTCCGTAGCGTGACATAGGTGCTCTGTGGGATTTAGGTCAGGCTTCTGGGAGAGACATTCAGAGCCTTAGACTTCCTCCTGCTGATTATTCTGCTAACAGATCCCCTTACGTTGCAGTTTTTTATCTGATATCTGTAAGTCTATAGACATCAAAGCCATAATTCCATCAATAAATACAAGTTAACTTACAATGTTTTATGTAAAAACAGCTCCAGATTTAAACGTTCCCACCTCCATTTTCACTGCAGCCTTAGTGTAGGCTGGTTGGAGGTGAATTGTTGTTTTTATCATTTGAACTCATCCCAAAATAACACGTCTCCAACAAGCTGTAATTCTCTTTTGCAGATTTAATCCAAGCTGTCTTATCCTTCGAGCTTATGAAACATTTTCCACCACATCACCTCCTCTCGTCACCCATACTTATTGATCCCACTTGAAATGGTCTGGAAACTGAGTTGCACCTGCTAATTGTCGTTGATCTCTGCAGTGATTCTTTCTTAATCTTACCCACAAGTATGTGGTTCAATCTCCTGCTGAGCTTTCTGTGTTTCTCTCGCTTCAGTTTCTGAATTTTTTTGATAATAACTCTGAAGGACAAGAGCTTAAGAGCCCGAATCCAAAGACACAATGCTTGACTTTTCTGAGGTCACTTCACAGGTTTTTGACATTCATGCAGTTGCTTTGAACGAACCACTTCCAAGGTATTTTATAGTCAGTGTATGGAGTCTATTATTTATAACACGTCTCACTATTTTTGACAATCATAACTTGCCTTTTCGTTTCTCTTGTGAGCCATCCTTCTCATGGTTTAACTGTAAATACTTTTTGGAGCCACTGCAAATGCCAAATGATAGATATAGTAAAGTAAGTCAAGTTAGAGGTTTAACTATGTGAAAAAAAAATCTTCTCAAGAAACA
>OMNN01101705.1:13280-25030 GCA_900302755.1 Chromis chromis
ATCTTCTCAAGAAACATTGATTGCTGAATTTCAAGTACGTTGACATTTACAAAAATAGCTAATTGATCTATTTATTTATATATTATTAACCGTACAGAGGTATATTTATATTTATTTAAACACAGATATAGTCTGCTGTACAGATAGGTGCCTGATTATGTTGTTTTATAACATAATATAATACTGGATAATTAGAACTGATGTTTTATGTAGGAATCATGTTAATATTGTATATGACCAAAGTGGAGCTCATGATATTTATGCACTGTTGGGTAGTTCAATCTAAGAGATCTATAACATCATTATGGTTATTTAAAATTAATAATAAGACTTATTTCATATTATGATTGCTAGTTGTGAGATATAGAGGTTGCTGGGGGGAAATATTTTAACTCTTAACATCTGTTGCACTTCTGTTCCATTGACCTATCCATTTGAAAGTAACTGGCCAGTGGAGACATGGTGCTGTAATACAAGAGCTCTGTGTCAGAACTGAAACAGAGAAATCCTGTAGCGAAAGTGGAAAATTTAGAAGTGAAACAAAAAAATTAAGCAGCAAAATTGGAAAAATGGACAACCAGTATCACAAATGTAGCACTACCGTAGTGTTTTATAATTATATTACAGTTTCTGTCTTTTAACCCATTTTTTTCCATTCAATTTATTTTTGCTTGGAAGATTTTGTTCAATAATAATAATAATAATAATAATAATGCATTGGTTTTATATAGCGCTTTTCTAGACACTCAAAGACGCTTTACATTGCATTATTCATTCCCTCCATACTCAATGATGGTAAGCTACATATGTAGCAACAGCTGCCCTGGGGTAGACTGACGGAAGTGAGGCTGCCAATCTGCACCATCGGCCCCTCTGACCACCACCAACCACTCACTCTCACACTGCATTCACCCAGGCTTCCTGGTGTTCCCTCATGGTCTCCTATCCAGGTACTGACCAGGCCCTACCTCGCTTAGCTTTCGAGATCTGACGGTATCGGGCATCCACAAGGCGGTATGGCCAAAAAATTATGACACAAATACAACCCCATATTAATATTGTTTTTATGTAAAATACCAGTTTGTAAAAAAAAAAAAAAAAAAAGGAAAAAAAATCTGATACATTTCAGATTTCAAAGTACAATATGTCCCTTTGAAATGTAGTGCAGTTGAACTGTTAAGTATTATAACATGGAAGTACTCAAGTAAAGTACAAATGCCTCAAAGCTATACTTGGTACAGGACTTTAGTGGATGTACTCAGCACCGTATGTCATATACAGTAGCCTAGAGGTAGGTGCACAGATGTTATGCACTATACTGAATATGACAAATAACATAGCCTGTTCTAAATGTAACACACAGACACACAAGTCAAACACATATACCGTCTTTCGGGGGGCTTTTCTTATTCTTTTTATCCCATGATTCATTTAGTTCTACTTAATACATGTTTGTTTTTTTTTTTAATTCTGATGTTTTGGGTGTAATGCTTGCCCGACGTTCATGCCAAAAGCAAATTGAAGTGAAAGTATATGATAATACATTACTATGTAACACACAGACACACAAGTCAAACACATATACCGTCTTTCGGGGGGCTTTTCTTATTCTTTTTATCCCATGATTCATTTAGTTCTACTTAATACATGTTTTTTTTTTTTTTTTTATTCTGATGTTTTGGGTGTAATGCTCGCCCGACGTTCATGCCAAAAGCATATTGAATTGAAAGTATATGATAATACATTACTATGGACCCTAACCCTATAGATTCATGGCAAAACTTGAAATTTTCAGTGTTGTTGCTGGGATGTTGTCGTTGTTTCCCGTTTTGAAGAAAATGGTAACACACAGATAATGGAAAGAAAGCCAGCTGACTTACACTGACATCATACATCCTGTGAGACTCATGCTATCACTTGAGGCACATTCACTGCACTTACATTACATTACTTTATAGAAATCAGTCTTCACTTTCACATGAAAGAGTCTTTATTTAAAATTCTTGTCAAAGAAACTTCCAATGGGGGGGGTTACTACTTTTTATAGACACTGTATTTTCAGTTACTCATAAGCTCTTAGTAGAGACTTTGCCAATTTCTCCATTGTTAATTAATTTTAAAGCACTCACATTATTGTCTACAAGTGCTTGTCTGAAAAGTGTAAAAATTGAGTTTCAATTTTCTCCATTTGGAAACAAAAATGTTGCCATTTCTATCAGGTTGTTTAGTATTAAATCACTCTTAAAGCTGATATGTAATACAACCAGCCCTGCAGATCATACATGGCAATATTATTTGATATAGTAATAGTAGAAACACAAATGGTAGTGGTGTAGGCTACTAGTTGTATTGTATTTGCATTATTATTATTATTATTATCATCATCATTATTATCATTTTTGGTGAATTAGCCACATTTTAGCTACATGTGGCTAATGGAGAATCTTGAAGGCACGCGCAGGGCAGGTAGGTGGAGCTCGTGCGCAGCTGGTGTCGCTCATCAGAGAGAGAGAGACGGTGGGGGAGAGAGAGGGAAAGAGAGGGCGGGAGAGAGACATAGAGACACCGTGGGGGAGAGAGAGAGAGAGCAGAGGGAGGCCGCCGGGTACAGAGCGGAGGTTACCACAGGACACTCCGCCTGCACCGCCGCTGGACCTCCACAAAACCAGCAACAAGCGGCGGACGCAGACGACCAAGTGTCTCGGAATATCTCGTCGCTTCCGCCGCCACTTTCACCTCTGGACGCTCCAGTCGTCGGACACTGCAACTTCCCAGCCACACTTGACAGCTCGCATTCGGCATTAATGTGTTTTTTATTTCCCTCTCCGCCGTGGACTCTGTGAACCGGAGCGACCAAGAGGAAGAGGAGGACTGGACCCCCCGCTTCCACTTTTTTCCCTCGGTTACATTCACTGACGGCATGCGGGGATTTAAACAGCAGCGACGTTAAATGACATAATACATGTAGCTGCTATTAAAGCAGAGCTAGCAGCCGGAGGAAGCCGACACGCTGAGCTCGGAGCTGCTTGTGTGATGGTAGTAATTTAACATCAGGCCGACATTGTTGCTTTTTTGTATCTTTCAGGACTCCAGCAGCACTTGTAGCATTTAAAAAGAGGACACAAAGGACGGCAAAGTTTGACTGCTTGTTCCCCCTGCAAGGGCTGAAAGGTCACCGGGACCGGTCATCTCCTCCTCTCTCCTCCCCCTTCCTCACCCTCCTATCAGTCTCTTATGAAGATGTGAACTCTTCCTCCCTCCCTTCCTCCCTCCCTCTTCTGTCTCTCCTCGCCGTCCTTTGATCTTTTTTTTTATTTTTTTTTTGCTCCTCTCTCTCTCTCCTCTATTTGATACAAAGAGATCAAACGCGACTTCCCCTCCTCTCGGGGATGTACGAAAGCGTGGATGTGGTGGGTTTGAGCCCCAGCCCCAGCAGCCCCAGCCCGGGCTCCTTCCTCAGCATGGACTACTACCACAGACCCCCGGGGCTCGGGCCGGAGAAGGGGCTCCTCTCCGGGGTGGGAGGACTCCAGCGTCCGTTCGGAGGGTCACTGGTGACGGGGAGACACTGGAGCGGATCCAGCCACTGTGAGTGAATGATTTGTCCTTTTGGAACACCATTATTATTATTATAGTACATCATTTGATTTGTAAAATAAATGGTTTGATCTCTTGGTTTGATATTTTTGGTCAGCTTAGGGGGAATGAATGTGTCTGGTAGCTGATGCCAACTGGGACACATGCCAGCCCCTTTTTTCTAATATCAGGTGCCCCAAAACTTCTTTTCAGTCTGTGAGATGGGAAGTGAACACACCACTAGCATGCAGTGTTAATCATCTAGTTCCTCACAGTGTTTCTGAGCTTGTTGCACAGCACTGTTGGGCAAAATAATCATATCATAAAGGACTTCAAAGCTGCTACAAAGGCTCATTTGATCATGTTTCGTGCTATCAGTGCATTCAGTTTCAGCTTGTGATTGCTGCTCCTCCTTGTGCTTGGCATATGATTTCATCCTGCAGTTCGCCTCGTGCCGTCCAAGTGTGGATTTCCAGGCGTCTTTGAGTCTGACAGCTTTTTTGCTGGTTTCCATTCGGTTTGAGATGACCCACCTTTGAGGCGGTGTCATGAGGAGCATTAAAGTCCCATGCTTTGTTTCTGCACTGTGCGTTGTACAACTTGGGGATTGTTTTGAGTGATCTCAGTAGGTCAGGAGCTGAATGCAACCCTGCGTGCTCCAAATCTAGTCCATCCTGAGCTCCGGCTTAGTGCTTCTCACGAGCGGAGTGTTTAAAAGTCCTGAATGTAAATCAAAGACATTTTTCAAGCAACTCTAGTTTAGGCTGTTTGGATTTTCTGTGATAATAAGCCAGTTGGCTTTGGACTGTTGGCTGGACAAAACAACAAAAAAAGTTAAAATTATCATCTTGAGCTTCAGTAAAATTTGATAAGTAGTTTTCCACTATTTAAAGAGATTTTATTGAACAAAAAGTTGATTATTTGAGAAAAAACAATAATCAGCCTAATAAATAATTAAAATGTAGTCAGTTGCAACCGTAGAGGGGTTTTCAATGGGTCACAGATTGCTTGACATTTGATACAGCATTGGCTTATTAGTAATTAGTAATTTATTGCACCTAGTATTGTGTGTGTGTGTGTGTGTGTGTGTGTGTGTGTGTGTGTGTGTGTGTGTGGTAATAATTAAATAAAACAGGAATTAAGGGGACAAGAGTGCTGCTAGAAATAATGTTATTGATAATGGCTATTATGTGGTTGTTTTTATGATTTTTTTGTATATATTTGGGTTTTAAAGGCAGTTATGGCAGCTTTCAGGTTTTATTTTGAAGAAAAAATATATAAAAGATTGGGGTAAATTGATGTTAGAAGGAAACTATTTCATTACAAAGGAAAATGGTTTATTGTTATTCAAAAGTTTGGAAATACTACGACCAAAATGGCACCAGGGGTTTGCTACATATACCAAACCTACATTTTATGATGTATGAGGAATATTAATATTTTCTACAAAATTCATACCTGTCACTTCCTAAATGTTGCTTAGCAGTTCAAAAAAACTCCACAAAAAAAACTGGAAGTGACAAAAAATATTATTTGTGTAAGGAAGTGGTTTGATTTTGTGACAAAGAAATCAGTAACTCTGATTCCATGCCAGCTTTAGGTGCTTGACAGTTTCAGTACTCAGTGTCATGAGTACATTACAGAATAATATTAAAGTATGACACAGAAACAGACATTTCCTCTCCAGCCATTTTTAAACTATCTGCTCAACAGGATTCTCTGAGGTCCAGTATCAGCACCAGCATTCAAACTATGATATGATACGCTCAGGACAGGTCGCCCATGTGTCATAAACAGATCCTTACTGCTATGATTTGGTGTTGCTGTTCCTCCCCAGCGTCACATGTTGGACACAGTTAGAGCCAGACGGTAACCTTAGGCTGATGACACTGTGATGTCACTGTGACACGGCCTTTGTGCAATGCCATAAAGAGGGAAAGTGCAAAGTGGACTCTGGCCGGCCGGTGAAAAGCAGCGGAGAGAGGCGTATAGAAGCAAGAGGGGAGTGCTCGTAAATTCAAGCTGTAAAGACAGGGGGAATTGCCCTCTGTGTGTGTGTGTGTGTGTTTGTGTGCATGTGTGTGTGTGTGCCTTGTTGCGTGACTGGAATGAAGAGTGTCAAGCAAGTTCAAAGGTCAAAGGCCGTACACAGTCGCAGCCACACACACATATTCAGCAGCGACATGTAAGCAGTGGCTCAGGGGCATTGTGGTTCACTCTGTGTGTGCGTGCGCGCGCGCGTGTGTGTGTGTGTGTATGTGTGTGTGTGTGTGTGTGTGTGTGTTTGGGTGTGATCCAGAGCAATGACTCACTGACAATTGGGAAGTGACCTACATCTCTCCCTCTCTTTATTTCTCCTTCTATCTGCCTCTTTCTTTCCTGTGTCAGCTGCCCAGTCATCACTTCTCTGCACTGAATGACCTCTCTTTCTGTCTGTTGGAGGCGCACGGACACACACACACACACACACACACACGCAGTGACGCACACATACATTCACTCACACTCACAGTTTGTCTGGGAATGTGAGGGTATACTGACCAAGTTTGACCTGAGTGTGACTGTGTGAAAAGGGGAGGAGGTGGATGGTTGCACGTCCGTGTTTTTGTATCTGTGTGTGCGTGTGTGTGTGTGTGTGTGGAATCGCGCCGCCATCAGATAAAAGCTAAAAAGAGTGGCAGTGGAAAGCTGGTTATTAATTCATTCGTTCTAGACACAGTCCTCTGGCATAGCATGTCTTTGTCCGCATTCTTCTTCTCTCATGTCACATCTTCACATCTTCTGTATTCGAGACGGCATAAAGAGGAAAGAATTAACAACTTTGTCGCTATTAGGTTGCACCAGTTGGAAGTTTGCAGCGTTTTGTCAGTTTAACTGGCCTCTACCTGAGGGTTTTGATTGTTATTTAGAAAGAGAGAGCAGTTGTTGTTCCATATTTGCAACACTCAGATTTTCCCTCAGTAAAGAGCCCAGCTGTTGCAAATAACGGCAGCTCTGCAAAACCAGCAAGACGAGGTAGACAAAACATATCTAGAGCATAAGAAAGAACAGATCAGTGTAATATGCCTGGATGTGATTATCTATTATGCAGCTACTTTCGTGAGTACATTCTAAATACTAACTCATTAAGCCTACTGACCTCAGTCTAAAGTCACCTCTGCTCTTTTCCCCTGAAGCTCCATGTGGTCCACTTCCACTACAGTTTGATACAGTAAACCCTGATACTACACAGCTTGGTTGGTAACACAGGCAGGCTGATGTATCTGTATAGACATGCATGCCTGTAAGAAATGCAGTAAAAGAAGTTATTTGGAATCAGTGTCTCTATTATGATGAAACGTCCAGTGCAGTACATGAACTAGAGAAATAGCCACCAGTTTGATGCTGAACCACTGTTTAATTCCCTGTTGGTTAGTATTACCATTTCCAATTTCCATTTAAATCCTGTCTGGTTTTTGCTTTTTTTTTTTTTTTTTTTTTTAACTCAGTAAATACTATCCAAAATCCTTAAGTTAGCAGCATTCTCCCAGACGCAAGGGAAGCATTAAATGTAGATTTGTTTTGGGTCAGTGAAAACATGGCATGACAGAGCTCTGGGGATTTCTCAGTCTGAAGAAGAAGAGGAGTCTGAAACCGGTTGTATTTTAGTTTTTGTAAGAGTGAAGAGGGAAAAGCGATTAAAAATGGTCACCCTGTCTGCAGAAAGTCGCTGCATAAGGGGGCAATGCTTCGAATCTCATGAGCCATCTTTGTGACCACGACCCATTACTTTATAATGACAGCAAAGTGCTAAAGGTTTGAGCTCAATGCATGATGTTGGCGCTTTGGAAGGGGGTAAAAAGTCGTGGTTTGCCTGTCTAACTTGCAGATACTCCACACGTTGTTCTGCTGCTTGTGTGTCTGTAGACTCCATTCGCTCATTGCACACGATAACACGACACATAGTTTAACAACATGTTTTGTTCATTTAAAATCCAGCAGATGTTGAATTTCTTGTGTTCAAACAGGACAAACACTACAGACTCCAATAGAGGACTCCTTCCTCTATATATCATAGCAAATACTTTCACTTTCTACTTATTTGAGCATTACCATGATGATAATTTGACCATGACATGAAATTTTCATAGCATTTCATCTCAAGCATGTACCTTAGTCACAAATACATTTAAGACACCAGCTCCTTTCTTTATTTTGTCTAATATTGTCAAAAGATATTTTCCAATATCATGCTATATCTTATCAAAACTCACTTCAGCCTCTAAACTCCTGTATTGTTTGGGTTCTCATTAGGGCTACAACTTGTGATTATTTTTGATAGAGTCTGCCAAATTATTATCTCAATCACCCAGTTGATCATTTGGTGTGTAGAACATCAGGTAAGTGTCATCCAATGTCTTGTTTTGTTCAATCAACCTCAAATATTAAATTCTTTCTGATGTCACACCAAGAAAAGCATTAAAAAAAAAGACAATCAAATGTTTTTCATTTTCACTTGAAACAATTATCAATAATTAAAAAGTTATTTATTTAAATAGTTGCTAATTTTTTACAGTTCAGATTATATTATCAACTCAGGTTTCTGCACCTCCACAATGCCACCACATTGAAAATTATTAGGTAGGGCTGATGATACTTTGGCATACCTTTTACAGCGTGCACGTAATTCAAGCTGTAACTCTGGTTGCATTGGGCCAGAGTGAGCAAATCAATGGGCTGTCACTGCTTCTGGGTAGTACTGGATTTACAGCGTTGTTGATTGTAAACAAATGCCTTGATCCATCAGATATTACTCAGCCTGGTTAGCCACAGACAGACCTTACCGTCTTATTTAATCTATAATGGTCCGTTGGATTTCACCTATGTCTTACAGCATGATATATATATTTATAGTTCTATTATGATATAAAATTACATCTACCATGACCAGGGATTGCTCACTTCTAGGTGGAAATAAATGTGTTATATGGGCTAGACATCACAGTCTGTCCACAAATGGAATCAGACTGTTCGTATGCTAATTAGTAGTTATGGATTCACATCAGAAGATAATGATTAGCAGTAATAATGAATGTCAGCCCATCTCAACAGAGAGCCCTATTGAAATAAAGTTCAAGAACTTCCAATTACACCTTGTTACCTGTCTCTGGAGGAGAATCCAGCATCGTGATGAGCGGCTTGTCTCTGAGCTGGCTGCTCTCTATTCAGGAATGGTCTGCTGGCATGAAGCCAGCCCCGCCTGGGGCGACCATTTAACAGTGTTTTACATCAGATTTAGTAAACAGCTTACTCCAGCACTGACTAACGTTTAATGCTGTCACTTTTAGATTTGAACTCAACTGACCGGGAGCACAGTTTAGATGCCCCAAGAGCAAAAATGGAGCCGACTTGGAGCAGACATGTGTTGACCTGGGAAAAACCCCAGGGCTTAAATTAATGCAGGCTTTTTACATTGTTTTTAAAATTAATACTCTCCAGTACACCCTTTTACTGTTACTTGTCTATTAGCACGGAAATGCATTTATAAATTTCAAAGCAATGCAGGTGTCAACCCAAATTTTGCACAAGGTTTTATTTTGTACTGCATTTTACAATGCTGCTATTCATGCTGCTTTATGGTATAATGACAATAAAGCTGACCCTCCCTTTCACCTTGTTAAAGCTTAGCAAAAAGATACAGATCGTGACAGCGATAAGAGGCGTAGGACAAACAGAGGCCACTGATTGAAGACTGATAAACCAAACCACACCTAAACACTGGTCATCACAGCCAGCTGGCTTCTCGTCTGACTGCTGGCTCCAAGTCGTTTTTATTAAATCATGACCAGACACTAAACATACATTATCAAATCACCATTCCATTCTGGTAATTTGGAAAGCTTACCTTTTTGAAGCAGGAATGCAAGCTCAATGAAACTCCATGAAAAACAACATGGAAGGATTCTCAAAAATCCATTATTGCTCTTTATGTTTATTTTGAGATACGTCTTTGAATTGTGACTTTTTACATAAAACCATGGGTACATCCAAAATGACTCCTTATTTGCTAGAGCTGAAACCATCTATCCATTAATTAGCAACTACTTTGATAGTTTTTTGTCTTTTTCTTTTTTGCAAAAACAGTAAAAAAGAGACACATTCTTACATGACAGGATTTGCTGTTTACCTGTTATGTATGATGATAAACTGAATACCTTTGGGTTTAGACTTTGGACAAAACAAGACATTTAATGACATTACTGGTGTCATAATTTCATCTACTTGGCCTTTTATACACCAGACGATTAATCCAAAAAATTAATGGCAGATTCAATAATCCTGAAAAACATCTTAAGCTGCAGCCCTGTATAGTGCACTGTATTTACGGCCTGTTATTGTATTTGGCCTGTAACCTTTTTCGCGAACAACACCATTATGCAATGCATCACTTTTTATAGATACAGAAATGACACCAGTGCAACAATAAACCCACCAGTGATGAGGCCAGATAATGCTGAAGTGTTCAAAGTCTCTGTTTACTGCCCACTATGGAGTAAACTACTGAATGTCTATTGCACAGGGAGCAGTGATCGAGGGAGTGATATCAGGCTCAGCATAAAGGGCGGAAAGTTATGATAGCTGCATGAGCCTTTATTTAGGCTTTGAGCATGCTAACACGCTAACGACTGCAATGTTAAATTGTGGATCTCGAGCACAAACAGTCTTTTAGCTCAGTGTGTTTTATTTAAAGTCATTAGGATTCATCATGTGGGAGCCATGAATGCATGTCACAGTAGTCAGATACTATACTTAACGTGGAAACTTTGTAGTGCTATATAGATACATTGTTTTTTATTGGTCATTTGTTGACAGTTTCGGGATTGCGGGTCAACAACAACGCAGTGTGACACTACTTTTGTGAATCCCAAGTGGTGAGGAAAAGACAGGCAGTTCTCAGTGATGTATCACAGCCTCTCCTTGGTGAATTGTTACCACCAGTGCATCTGCAGAGTTCCTGTGGCCATAGATCGATAAAATCCTCCAGTAAAGCTCTGTTCAGCACATCCAGGTGATGTGATCTTGTCTTGATTGTTGGTAATGTTGTTGTGGAGCACTTTCTTGTTAAATGAATCACAATGCCTTTTCTGTTGGCAGTTGATGGAGACACAAAGACATTTTCAAAAAGGACTATAAAGGAAACACACGAGAAAAAAAAGGACGTGGAAATTTGTATACTTTCAAGGAGTTAAGTTTATTTATTGTGTATTTTTAGGATGTTTGGAATAAAGCTGCAGAATCTATCAATTAATTAGTGGTTAGTGGTTAATTATTCACAAGCTATTTTGATAAGAGCTACACTTACCGTACATTTCACAAATACCTACACTTTTTAATATTGTTATTGCACCAAAAACTATACTTTTTCAAACATAGTATTTTTACTAAATGACTACAGATGTTCAGTGGATTTATATAATCGCCAATATCCTTATCTGATTCAAATGGGAGGACATCTTCCTCTTGAGACTCATCTTTAGAGGTGAGTCACCAATATCCCCCCTCTGTTAAAATGTCTTATTTCAACAGTCAGAAGAAAGTATTTCTCCAGAACAAAACCTACGGCCGCAGTAAAACACAGCACATTTTGTTTGGACACATCGCCATGTGCGTCATGTCCTGCACACTAAAGCAGAAGTGAGAAGCAATAGGAAGAGATTAACAAACACACAGAGATGAAAACAGAGTGACTTGAAAATAGAAGGGTAGAGAAGTACTGAGAGAAGTTTAAAACAGGTCAGAAAGTGCTTTAGGGAACTGTTGGCTAGTGTGTCAGTGAGAAGAGAGAAAAGACAAACAGTGGAGAGATGAAGAGAGGGGAAGATGGAGGGATGGTGTGATGGCTGAGGAGGAGGAGGAGGAGGAGGATCTCTTCTCTTTCTTCCTCTCTGTCCCTCTCCCTCTCTGTAAACAGAGCAGAGCAGTCGAGGGGAGTTGAATCTCCTACATAGTGGAATGTCTGGTATGGCTACTAAAGCAGGGGGAGGGGAGACGAGTGTGTGTGTGTGTGTGTGTGTGTGTGTGTGTGTGTGTGTGTGTGTGTGTGTGTGTGTGTGTGTGTGTGTGTGCGTGTGTGTATGCGTGTGTGTGTGTGTAAGTGTGTTAGGTTAGAGGTTAGAGGAGGCAGAGTGAAAGAG
>OMNN01101708.1:0-18612 GCA_900302755.1 Chromis chromis
ATTCTTTTGCTTTTTTTTTTTTTTGTAATGATACGGCGACCACCGAGATCTACACTCTTTCCCTACACGACGCTCTTCCGATCTCACACCTGATTCAAATGATCAGCTCATCATCAAGCTCTGCAGAAGCCTGATAACGATCCTGATCATTTGAATCAGGTGTGTTGGAAGAGGGGAACATCTAAAACATGCATGATAGTGGCCCTCGAGGACCAGGAGTGCCCACACCTGTTTTAGATGGTATTACAGGAGTACAGTGGCACAACATCCATGGTTTGAATGGCCACATGTGGTGTAATAGAAGACCCAACCTTCTGGCTCATGATTTTAGTTTTTTTTTTAAATGTGGAGGTAATTCTTCTTCTTCATTATTCAGTTTACTTTGTGTAATGCAACGGTTTCACTGGCAACATAATAGAACAGTTGAGTAGATCAGCTCCAGAGTATAATAATACCACCACCATGCTTGATGGTAGGTTTAATGTTCTTGGGTGTAAAGACCTCACCTTCTCTCCTCCAAACGTATTTCTGGTCATCTGGTCATTTTGCTTCATCTGACAACAGACATTTCCTCCAGAAGACATTTTACTTATCTATGTCATCAGCAGCAACGTTCAGTCAGGCTTTAAGGTGTCATTTCTGTAGAAAGGGCTTTCTTCATGCATGGCAGCTTCTTTTATTGCAGACCTGCTTTCTGTTGATTCTTGGTTGACTGTTGACCATCCTGACCAATTGTCTCTCAGCAACAGATAATAGTTTGTGCTTTCTTCCTGATCGTGGCAGTTACACAACTGTACTATGCACGTTATACTTACAGTGATGTGCACAGATGATTTTGGGATCAGTACCTGCGTTGAAATTGGCTCCAAGTGACTTTCTTGACTTGTTGAAGTCAATGATTTGCTTTATCAGATCTGTGCTGAGCTCCTCAGAATTTACCACTGTAGTATTTAAGGCTGAGTCTGACGAGTGTATCGAATGAGCCTTATTTAAATTGACTCAGAGGAGTCACCAACTGTAGTCAATCGTCACATAAGTTAAGAGGCCGTGCGAATAAGAAAATTTGATAAACACACCTTTCTACATCACCAAAACTGATCATTCAAGCTGCTCTATGTATATTTTTGACCCAGCAGAGTTTTTCATATGTCGGGAGAGACCTATAATAAATCCATAAAAGAACCAAAATGAATGATAATTTTTTTGCACCAAGACGCATGTGTTTCAGTGATTTCACCACAGAAATTTTATAGTCATTGGCAACTCAAGACTGCCATGATGTACATGGTCTTTACAAGTCCATGGAGACTTTTGTTCACGACTGTATATGTA
Source organism: Chromis chromis (assembly GCA_900302755.1). Classification (NCBI taxonomy): domain Eukaryota; kingdom Metazoa; phylum Chordata; class Actinopteri; family Pomacentridae; genus Chromis; species Chromis chromis. The sequence goes on from OMNN01101708.1 coordinate 1,333, forward strand.
ATGACTTACCAATCACCAAATCTTCTATCAGTGGTCCTTGTCTTTTACGCTTCGTATGTGTGGAAGAGCCGGTGACATCTTCAGTCTCGTCACATGTATCGTCATCTTTAGGACATGTACTTTCACCTTTAAAATCCAAATATTTAGCCCTTCGCTTTACACAAACAGTTATTCAATTTGTTCCAAAACATACAAAAATACCTTTACAAAAAAGTAAGTTGTGGAACAATATGAATTAATGTACAAGATAATCCTTAACAGTTATATGTCTGGCCATTAACCCACACAACATCATCATGCAGTAATGCACCAGTCTCACCATTGACTGCATTCTTTGGCTTCAGGCCTTGTTTTGAACGTTTTCGATGCTTGACCTGGCCAGTAGAGTCCTCATCCTCGTCACTTTCACTTGGTTCATTGTCACTTCCTAGTTCATCAGGATCTGCGTTAGAGCCACAGAATGGAGATGATACACATGCAACTTTACATAGTGGGTTTTCAGTAAGCTCTGAGCAGAAGATGATCCTTAACAGTTATTGTCTGGACATTAACCCATACAACATCACTTTGCAGTCATGCACCACTTACGTCTCTTTCCACTGACTGCTTTTTTTGGTTTCTGGCCTTGTTTTGAACCTTTTAGATGCTTAACCTGGACAGTAGAGTCCTCATCCTCGTCATTTTCACTTGGTTCATTGTCACTTTCTAGTTCTTTTGGATCTGTGTTAGGGCCACATAATGGAGGTGATACACATGCAGCTTTATATAGTGGATTTTCAGTAAGCTCTGAGCAGAAGATGATCCTTAACAGTTATTGTCTGGACATTAACCCATACAACATCATTATGTTGTAATGTGCCACTTACGTTTCTTTCCACTGACTGCATCCTTTGGTTTCTGGCCTCGTTTTGAACCATTTAGATGCTTAACCTGGCCAGTAGAGTCCTCATCCTCATCACTTTCACTTGGTTCAATGTATTTTTCTAGTTCATTTGGATCTGTGTTAGAGCCACAGAATGGAGGTGATACACATACAGCTGTACATAGTGGGTTTTCAGTAAGCTCTGAGCAGAGGACGATCCTTAACAGTTATTCTCTGGCCATTAACACATACAACATGCCACTTACGTCTCTTTCCACTGATTGCATCCTTTGGTCTCTTGCCTTGTTTTGAACCTTTTAGATGCATAACCTGGACAGTAGAGTCCTCATCCTCGTCATTTTCACTTGGTTCATTGTTTTTTTCTAGTTCATTTGTGTTAGAGCCACACAATGGAGATGATACACATGCAGCTTTACATAATGGGTTTTCAGTAAGTTCTGAACAGTCCTGCAGTGCACTAGTCTTTGACACAAATTCTCCCAATAATTGATTTCCATTGGCTAAAACAAACAACAAAAAAGTATAAGGCATTAATTCTTTACCATTTTTAAAGTGTAAATAACAATGTTACTAACATTCCAGGCCAACTTTGAAATCATTTCCCTTGTTTGGGTCTATTACATAGCTTAAAATTAGAAAAGAAATATTTACTTATGCGCTCCTTCGATTAGATAGCAAAGGTAACAGGTAACAAATGCTGAAAATATATGTAATTATTATTTACCATTGTAAAGACACAGATTGTTCTGTCTGTAATATGTAGTATATCTGATACAAGCATGTCTAATTTTGTGGTCAGACATAGAGCCTTGGTGCCATTATGTTCCTTCTTACCAGATGTTTGTTCTTTCCAATGGACCTTCTTTGTTTTCTTCTGGTGCCTGACAGACCCAGAGGAGCTTTTATTTCCACTGGATGTAATCGTAGACATTTCAGGCTCATCCGCATCATCATATTCTTCACTGGACTCTGGAAAAACACAATACATGATTAAAACGGTATTAGAGACAATATTTACCTTAGCAAAAACTCATTTTAAAAGGTGTTGTCAATCATCAAAAAATGGATCATTTACATAAATATGTAAATTAAAAGCAACACTGTTTTGCACATGTTGGTTCTTACCAATTACTCCATTTTCTGACTTTTTACTTTGCTTCATGCGTCTTGCATTAGCTGCAGGTCCAGTGAAGTCATCATTATCCTCAGAATCTTCATTTGCATCTGTGGTATGTCAATCAGAAAATAAATACTTAATCAGTGATATTCAGAGAAAAATAGATATCATATTGTTCTGTATTTGGTGACATTACTGTATGCTTTAACTGAGAAATGTGATCAGGGTTGTTTTGTTGAACCTTTCTGGCTCACATCTAACCATTTAATAATATGTGTTCTTCAAATATATGACAGTGTTAAGAAAGCCTAGTAAGTGGCTCTGTAAGATCAAAGAGCTGTTCTTACTATGTCACACTTAATCCGAGCACTGACAGGCAAAGATTATCTTATAGCTAACCAGCCATGAGCCAGCCATGATAAGTTAATCCCCTGTGTTCCTCTTTTGAAATAATTCAAAGTAAATGGCGCAAGTCTGCATGTTTTTGATCATGAAACACACATTTACTGACTACTCACTGCAGTGCTGGAGGTGGAAATGCATTTGTTAGGTATATATCTACTTTACCTGTTACCTTGTCAAAATCCACCCGACCAGATTTGGTGTGTTTCTTGTTCTTGGGGTCGTCTACTCTCAGTTGCACATCTGCTTTTGTTACACACCCTGAAATGTCTAATTTGGACACTGTGCCATCTCCTTTAGAGCTTTTGCTCTTTGTTTTCCCTTTTCTCCCCACTGGCTGAGCACTGGCTTTTGCAGCGTCAGACTTGTCTTTTATTGCTCCAGCATTTTTATCCGGTTCAGTGATTTCAGATTTTTTACTGTCTCCTTCAGCAGTGGTTAATGCCACTTTTTCTTTCAGTTGTCCTCCTTCATGTTTTGCTTTTACGGATGCTAAAATCTTCTCCATCTCCTGTCGATATTTTATTTGCTGCTCTTTGGCCACTTTCTCAAGGTCAATCCTTGCTCCACCTGCCAACGCAGTTTTACGACCTATCTTCTTACCAGCAAGGTTACTCTCAGCTTAAGGGTTATGAAGTACAACATACATGACACATTCATTTGGGAAAATCATCACTCCTGATCATGGCAGTAATTAGGATTACATTTGTAGAGATTGGCAAATTGATTATTTTTGCAATGTACTATAAGGTGTTACCTTCCACAACCAGCCAGGCGCTGCAGGATGTAATTCCAGCCACAGCTGAATAGATGCCTTTGTCCAGCTGCTGGCAGTCCCTGATCAGCAGCCTGTGAATTAACTTATGGTCTGATACAGTTATACTGTATTTTTCTCCATCCTCCAGGTTGCTGCCTTTTCCCATCCATGTGATCTTAGGCAGTGGGTGTGTCAGGACACATTCAAACAGGGCATCCTCTCTTTCTTTGGCTTTAGTCTCCTGAATTTTGATAACAAAGTCCATGTTGGAAACTGGAAAAAAGGGTTGAATATTGAATTTAGCATTTAGAATATTTGGACAATTAGAAATGTTTGGTTCTTTGCTTCAGTGCAAACACCTTTAAATACTATAATGGATGCTACTTTAAATTGCTAGTCTTTGATTTAATATGAATATGTTTACATCAGTATATCAACAACTGGTTGTAAGATGCAGCAATTCAAAAACATTTTGCCACAGTACCACAACACTTGGTTACTAAATATTTCTTGGCCAGCTGCATCATTTCAGTGTTAATTCATGAACAAGAGAGTTCAAGTGTTCCTCAGAACCGAGAGATTCCATTTACTAGACTCAGGGGTTGTTGTCTGTGAATATGAAGATTGAACTATGTAATTCAAGAAGATGATACTCGGGTAGGAATCAGCAATAATCTGCCAGAGATACCAATGGAAATTGATTGAGTAACTGGGTGCAGGTATCCCACTTTGATTGTGCTGGTTTAAAAGTCAAATATGGGTGGGGTTAAACATCGATTGTAATTGGATGCTACCTGTGAGTGTCGTGTTGCAGTAATAGCTGTGTGTTTACCAAAGGTAAAAAAAAAATAGAAAACTGTTCTTAACAAAGTTTTAGTCTTCTAAATGGACCTCAAATGCTAAATTAGAACTTAAAACTGCTAAACTAGTATTGTTAGACACTTGAAGAACACAAAAAGACATTGGATTTTTTTTTTCTTTCAAACTGGTTCTTTGTTGAACTTACGTTTAAACTCTTCAGAGAGAATGTTGAATTCCTCAGCATCTGCTTGATTCAGCCCTGCGTTGCGGAGGTTGATCTCTTCAACATCCCCCTGATACAGCCCTGTGTCATTTTGCATCAGGCCTTTAATACTGAAATCCTTTGTCCTCCCGGCACTCCTAAGATCGTGTTTCTGTATTTCATCTTCATCATAGGGAATTACACCATCCTGCAAGGTGCACAGAAGAGTTACAGACAAAATTAAACTTTAATATTCCGACTACTGAGAGGATCATCTTGTTATACGATATATTGTGCATTTTAAAAATGTCAACTATAATCAACGTTTTCCAGTTATTCCCAAATCAGCACTGAGACATAAACATAACACTCCCTGATGGCTCTGTAATAGGAACTAATACCTAGACAGTGAGCATCAAACTGATCTTTGGCACATACATTATGTGTTGTTGCAATTTTGTGTCATTACTTCACACATACACTGCATTTCAAAGATGGATGTAGCGACTGTGGCATCACCTACAAACTAAAATTGTGAGGCTTTGAGTTTGGAATTTCACTGTCGCCATGCCTAGGTTTTCGAAACATGATGTAAAGTGCTGATTGGAGACAAAACGCGTGGTGACACAGTAGCAACCTGTCAATCACAAGGTTAGCCCCGCCTTCAAACATACCTCACTTTGCCCATTTTACTGCAAATGGGTGCATAATTTACTAAATTGACACCATACTGTATTGAAAAGGTGTTGAAACTATGTTTGAGACCATCAACTCATTAGGAAACTGTTTACTGAAGTAACAAATCAAAGGACAAGTAGGGTCATTCTGTCATTGACTTCTTTGAAATCCGACTTGTTTTTGCAACTAGATGATGTCACCCCCCTGCTGGCCACTAGACAGAATGCAGGTTTGAGGCATTTTTGCATTGGCTTTACTTTATAGACCGGAACCTACAGTATGTCCATCTATTATATACAGTCAATGGTCACACAACTGTAGTTTTTGTATCTTTAAAATTTGGTACATTGCATCCTAGGCATGTTGACATCAAGCAGTGTGCTGTTGACATTACTTTTTTTAATTTCTTCTTAGGAAATTTCACACTCAGAATTTAGACACTTAAATAAAATTGGTGAAAGGCACATATGGAATAGTGATATAGCAATATGGCAAATAGGGAGAGAATGTAGACACAGTCAGTGTGGCAGTTGGAGATCTCTCGCTAGTTTCTCTGTGCATCTTTTAGCTCAATTTCCAGCTCTAATGAAGCACAACCATCTATTTCAACTTAATTATTAACTGATACTGACAAGAGAGGTACACAACTGATGAGAGTCGGAGAGACCTTGGAAGTGAGAGGGATAGAATTAATGACATGAAATGAGCAGTGAAAATGGATGATAACTGTCCATGAGTAAATATTTGCACTCATTTTGATTATACCTGGATTTGAACTATCAGCTTATCATCACAATACACATTAATAAGGCTTGGTGACTTCTCAGAATGAACATTACTTTTCCAGAGCTGTTCCCAGATGCTGGCTGCTGGCAAAACAGCCGACTAGTCATTTTAGTTCAGCTGGCTACTTTATTTCACACATTTTTTTTAAATGATTAAACTATTACTGACAAACAAGTTGCAGTTTGCTATGAATGTACATTTTACCACTACATTGTGATTGTTTTGGATGAAGCTCTATCTGAATCTGTGCGTGCTCAGCTCAGAGGTTGCCATCTTCAGTGTGACAAATATTTGCAAAATAACTGGCGACAAACCACATTAAGAACTGCATTGATTGCACAGACAAGAGACATCCTCATTAGAGGGGCTGCTCAGGAAAACACTGGTGGCAGCAACTTGTCGATCGTGCAGTAAGCATTAAAAAGCCCACTGAATTAGTTGCAGTTTTCAGAACTGCCAAACTGATATTTATTGGATTAATGCATAAACAAATCAATTCATTATTCTCTCGGACACATTGCAAACAGACACTAAAACTAGCAATGTTGTTAGAGTAACAGGTCTATGTCTGAGCCTCACATTGTAATTTTGCAGTTTAAAAATGTTGTAGAAAGTCTTCAAGTTTTTTACCATTAACCAATCATCCTAAATAGTGTTTTAGAAGTAAAATGTGATCAGATAGGATGGGAACTTCCTGCAGCTAGTATATATTTTTGTGCAACAAAGTGAATTTTTCCTCTTAAATCATGCCTATATAATACTCGTATGTGTGGAGTGTGTTGATACAGAGGAAAACCGAGAGGAAGGCACCCAAACCTAGAGACGGTGATAGCGTCAGTAAATAAAGAATAATAAATAGGGTCTAATGATTCTTAATTACAAAAGTTCAGAACAGTCGGGAATAGGCATGATTTAAAATATTATTAGCTATTTACAGACTGTGTGTGCTACAATGTGCAAGAAGCCTAATTGTCTGTTACAATAATTTGCAATATGTTTACTATCTGGTAGGCAAACTCATTTAAATATGCAATAATTAAGATCAGTGCTTTTCACACCCAAATTTCTATTTCTGGAGAAGCATGACTGTGGAGTCTCGTAACCGACTACATTTCCCTACTTCCTGGTTATTCCATATCCTTGTGAAAAGTCCTGCTTTTCATGCTTCGATGTCATCAATAAAGACAATAATCTCTTGTGGAATGCCTTATCAATAACTACATCAATCGTTTAGCAGAGGATAATGTATCAAGGGGTGAGAATTTTCATACCTTACACTTATTTTTTGCTCGCTCCTTCTTCTTCTCTTCAAGTTTCTTGAGAACCGAATGCAAGTCTGTCACACCGAACTCAGAACAGATGCGCTCATAGTCCTTTCTGTCAGCATTCAGCATCGCATCCCAGAACTTTTCGTCACCATCTCCATCTGCTCTCTCTACTTTGCTAAAGATTTGAGGCAAATATTAAATATGATGCAACTGACTGGTTAAGTACGCACACTCATGCAGAAATGTCTGGTTTGACATTTTGATAGCTTGCAATTCTTACCTCTTCTTCAGCAGTTTTCTGAAATCTGCTGGATTTGTTGAAGCTGAAAACGGCATATTTGGTTTATGTTTGTATTTTTGCAAACTTTTACAGCTAAACAGATGATTTTAAGACAGACAGGGCTACAAATGCACATCAAGTCACTCACAATAACTTATTATATTAAATAAACTGAATTAGGAACTTGCATAATTGGTTTTCTAATTATTTCAGTGTACACAGTCATCATACAAGATATGATAAAGAGGCCACTTACAGACAGTGCAACTGCTAAACAAATGCTCACAGTCATGCTTAAAAGTGGATTGCATAAATATATCTTACCCTCAATAACAGTCAGTGTTGTCGTGCAGACAGCTTTGCCATATTCGTTCACAGCATGGCATTTGTACGTGTCTGTCTCTGCACCAGTCACTTTGTGAATCTGGAAATACAAATAACTGACCGAATTCACACAGCAAACAGAGCACAGTATATTTCTGTGTTGTACAGTTCTGTTAAAACATTAATAGTATAAACATTGAGGACATGTAGAATCACTGAGTTACTTACCTCCAATATATACTCCCCAGTTGATTCATCATATTTACTCTGAAATTTTTGCTTGTCTAAAGTATTTCCTTTTGCTCTTTTCCATGACACCTCTGGTTTCGGATCTCCGTTCACCACAACCTTGAAAACGGCTAATTTCCCTAAAGGATACGTTAAAGAAACTTTGTTCATTTTCTCATTGATGAATTTGAGTTTGAGTCTGAGTTCATAGTTTGAAAGATATTGCTCTAACCCAACCGGTCACTTTTAATGTCTTTCCTTGACAATAAGTTACTGTCATTTATTTTCATGCATATCTTTTCTGTGTCAAAACAGTTGCACCAGTTTCCGTGCTCTGTTGTAATATAAAGAAACCCACCTTCGTCGATGGTTACTGGGGTTGGTTTAGACTTGAAATCTGGGGTGCTTTTTCCCTCCGGCAGATTCACTACATACTGTGTGATCATTACCCCAGAGGTCTTAGATCTTCTCCGGAGACCACCTAGTCAGAAAAAATAATTAAAATAAACATGCCGGTTAAATAAGAGCATCCTAAATTACTACAACCTAAAAACTAAACAACAATGAACCCAACATTGTAGGATTTTCAATGTATATTCAGATCAAGTCTGAATATACACTGATCAGCCACAACATTATGACCACTGAAAGGTGAAGTGAATAATATTGATCATATTGGTACTACTTGGATTGTGGCATCCTTGCTGATGAGACTTAGACACCCAAATAAACATTGTCCCAGAACAAGCACACTCCCTCATGCAAATAGCAATCCCAAATGTCACTGGCCTACCCCCGCAGGAAAATGCACCCCACCACATGGCAACAACATCAAACAATCAGGAACATCTTGAGGAACATGACAATGGCCCAAGATGTTGATTTGACCTCCAAACTTCCTAGACCCCATTCTGATCAAGCATCAACAGGATGCAGTGGAACAAGTTGGATTGACAGAGGCCCCACTGCACAAGCCAGAGTACCCAAAGGATCCACTGTCAACGTCCTGGTGCCAGACCCCATAGGACACCCTGAGAGGTCCTCTTGTCCATGCCCAATGGTTCAGAGCATTTTTGTCCACATAAGGGGGACCAACACAATATTAGGCCGCAGGTGGACATAATGTTATGCCTGATCAGTGTATCTTAACTTTATAAAGTGTGTGATCAGATGATCAGCATCCATCAGTGATAAGAAATTAAAATTGATGTCTTGAGGAAATAAATGAGGCACTTAGGAGGTAGTAATCTGATTTAAGCTGCTAAATAATCCTCTGAAAAAAAAAACTAAAAGGAACCACATCTCAGTGAAGGGAGATGAGCAGTTTGGTACTACAATCTATTCTAGCAGGGTATATTTATTTATTTTCGAACAAACTTGGAAGAAATCCATCAACAGCAGCCAAAGTAGTGTTAAGTACAGGCTGTGTTAAATCTGCCCCTATATCTTTACTCCATTTTGAAAAGGTGAAAGCTCACTAGTAATAGTGTGCCTGGCAAAATGCGCTTGTGATGTACGTCCTAGCAGAGCTCTGGCCCAGTGGAGTCCCTCTTTTCGTTTGCATAAATGTAGCAGCATCTGCTTTACCACGCTCGCTATGCATAGTAATGGATTCCCAAGAGTCGGCTTAAAGCTAATCCCACGGACTTTGAAAAAGACATGAGAGTGTGCATCAGGATGGTACAATATCACTGACACTATGGAGGTGTGTATACTAAAGAACATTCAGAAAGAAAAAAATAATAATCCAGGCATTTGCTGTGTATGACCTAGTCGTGTACAGATTAACACAGGAAGTGCTGGCATGCCATTTTTTTTATGATATGAAAATAATAACACACCCATTGGTGGACTGAGTGCACAGTCCAGCAGACACACAACAGAACAGAATAAGCTGTACTCAACCTTAGACACTTTAATCTCCTGTTTGATTACTGCACACTTTATCTTTGCTTTTTAATACACAACCTGTCTCACATGCACGGTTTATTAACAGGACAGAGGTATATAAAAATATGTTATCTCCCCCCTGACGTCGGATCAGTCCACGGCATGTAAGGCCATGTGCTCTGTTTAACAATCGCTGTGCAGTCGCTCTGCAGAGTTAAGCAATCCATGAGCATGAATTTCCACATGGTTGTTTTTTCTTCTACCATGTGACCCTTGCGAGGGCTCTGTGCCAACCAATAGCTTTAGGTCACTTTCTCAACTGTGACACTGCCGGAAATGGAGAAACTACACTCTGTTGTCTTTTTAGGTACATAGACTCTCCATAAATTTATGAATAAAAAATTTTAACATAGAATTTTACATAAGCTAAGAAGGATACAAGTGAATAAGAACTTTTTTACCTTTTATAGTCTTATATCCAAAAACATAGTAACAAACATATACTTTAACTTATTATTGTATGACTAGTCATACAGAGTGTGATTATATGACTTGTAATCCAGATGTAAATGATTTTTTCATTTAACAAAAACTATTTATATTGAACAAACCCAACAGCATTCAGCATCTTCTGTCCATAGAAACTCAGTAGTAAAGCAAACAAATGTGATTTCAATACAAAATCTAAGTTTTTTTGTTGTTGTTGTTGTTTTTTAAAAAAAAGGGTCCAATTAATTCGTGTTTAATTAAATGTTTGGAGAATGGATCAGCTTATTTTTAACACCTTTGCAGAGACAAAATATGGTACCATCACAACTTATACATTGTGCATCTATGCATTTTATACATCACACTGTGCCTGAAGAATATAGGTATACAGGTATGAAGACACAGCAGTTTCCCAGCTTTAACTCAAGCTGTATGGAAATATCTTTACTAGGACCTTGCTCAGTATGCACAAATGAAAAGTGCACTCCAGGACTTTGGAGTGTTGTATTGTTGACTAGTGCGATGTTATCATTAGAGCTGGCACAGAAAGGGCGGCGAGACCAAAGCTGCAGCGCTGATGTCTGCACATTTACCCACTCATGGTGAGCAAATGGGAGTAAGTGAACACTGTGCAGTTATATTAAGAGTTATCATTGATAAACATTTAAAGACAAAAGTGCACAATTATAAATAAATCTTACAGTTTACTTGACTGAATGACTTGTTTTTTCGTATTGCATGCTTTATATTGTGGTAAATCTGTTAATTATCTTTGAAACACATCTGATTATCGCTATTATCTCATCAGTTCAGTTTTTCTGGTGATACTTTAATCTAATTCGGATGTGATTTTGGCACAAATAGTGATGAGGGTCCCTGTGTGAGCAGCAGGACAGAAATCAGTGTTGTATCTAGATTACAAAGGTCATGCACATATTTACTGAGGTGGAGAACTGTCGCAAAAACATCATGACTACAGATACGCCATACATCCCGGGTTACTGTATGACTTAATAGGCAAATAACAAGAGCAGCCGTGACCGACATAGTGCTCATGATGACACTGCAATCCTTCCATCAAACCAGTATAGTTTATTACAAGAGATATCACATCACATCATTTGGAACCTGTCGTGGCAGAAGAATATGTACAAGGAATAAATAATTAAGTGACTTAATTACACTAACCTTCCCAGTGTTTTTCTCAGACTTTCCCATCTCATGGTCGGCCTGGTCGTCATTGTATTTGCCCATGTTCAAGTTTCAGCAACCTTAAAAAGAGAGGGTCATATTGTACGATATGAGGCATGAGAATACTTGTAGTATGCCAAGACACAACAAGAATGGAGAAGTGGGATTTGTCTGTGGAACTACTGAGTGAAGCATCTGCTTGAAAAGGAAATGACTGAACCTCTATGTGCTGACGTGCTCTGCAGATGTGAGCATGAAAACACTCAGGATTATAGATCAGAACTCGGTCACAAGTTTAGGATTAACATTTCAAGTGATAATGGCAAAAAAAAGTCAAATTAGGTTTCTAACATGCAAAAAACTTATGGGACATCTTACACTGATCAGTCTGAAGTGTTGGATTTTCACACAATAGAAAAACACAATAGTCTGGGTTTGTGCTGCAATACAAAGTGGGATTCCACAATGGTGGTCAAGTGTATTAGATAATTGAGCAAAGACTGAGTCTGACACCTAGTGGCTGTAAAAGCAACAACACTCAGAAACACTGGCCAACAGGAAAAAGTGCTGCTATCAAAATTAATGGAATTGCAGGGCATTGGACTATCAGACTCAAAAACATTTGTATAAAAAGGACAATTTAACTTTTCTATGAAGTTGGGTTACAGGAAATTTGGACAAACATCCAGAATAAGCTATTCACGTACAACTAATAGGAGTCAGTGTTGTATACTACTGATGAGTTCCTCACCCACCGCAACGTTAATTACACTTAATAGCATTCAGTCGGGTTGTGCAAACTAAATGAGTCCTTGATTAGATGCGAATAAAAACCAGCAGGACTCTGAGTCAGGAGGATTAAAAATCACAGCTGTGGAGTGAATTCTTTAGAAGACACGTTACACATTGAAATGCTGTGTTCATAGCTAATACATAATTACTACAAATAATTAATCAAAACAACACTGTGACTTTTGCTCGGATGTTTCCATCACTAAATTGGGTGCTGCAGTTGTTATGGTGCTAAATACCATTATTTTGAATGCCAGTCACTTTTATTTTAGGGGTGTACATGCAAAGTTTCTAAAGGTTTTATTGCAGCCTACAGTTTCGGCACCCTCACTATTGCAGCACCAGTTTCACCACATGACTATGTTCATTAAATATAAAAGTTCATCCATGATTGCACACGGATAAATCTACTATAGCGACCACTGATAACTGCACAAGCTGTGAGAAGCAGCTGAAAGCCTCAAAGAACTGGTACATAGACTGAGAGTTGGGATTTATTTGTCCTTCTAGTTTTAATACACTGTACTTGTACAATAGGGAATGTACACAATGAGGACTTTATTGGGCATGAGGCAAAATGCATGGCCAGCATGAGGATTTGGTTGTTCATAAGCATCAATTTAGCAGCTCATTTGCAGTAACTATAATTGTACATGTGCTGAGCAACTGTAGAGCGTTTCTTTAGAGTGACAGCTGTCATACTGTTTGCTTGATGTGCAGCAGAAACTTGTTTCAGTTGGTCATCAGGAACTATGGGTGTTGACTTTAGGAAACCTCTCTCTTATCCCCTGTGATCAGACCATGACCCTGATAATGCTTAAAAGATAATTCAGCCCTGTACGGGTTTGAAATGTGGCTGGAAACCTTTGCGCATTGCTCTGCAAGGGAGAACAGCATCTTTACAGAAGCTACATACCAAGAATACCCCTTAAAACTTATCACATCACCCAGTTGTCTATACACATATACACTTTATGGCTCATAAAGTGAATTCGATACAAAGCACAATTCATGACTCACATGCAGAACCAAAAGCGAGATTCAACCGCTAAAACTACAAACAACCTGAAACTAAGGACACTCTCAGACTGACTAACAGGTCCATTCCTACAAGACTTGCTAACAGTTACACTCAAGCCTTTCTAATGCTGCTGTTGCACTGCTATGCACAATATGACATCAAACTCGATCATGTGTTACATAATCATTCATTTGGATGATTGAAGCTTAAATGACAATAACATAAATGAGACTATGATAAGATAGTAATATGATTATGATGCAGTTAAAGTTGTACTGTTGGCAGCTCTACTTTAAGTTTAAAGGATTCAAAACATTACAAAAATGCAGATACTGATTATGATATTCAGCTTTTTACACAAAAATATAGACTCTTTGGTGAGTTGTGTATCATCTTAGTGCTGTAGACCACTTGCTATGCTCAGACTAATTACAAAAAAAGTCATATTTACTTTGTCATATTCCACTCTCTAAGACATGTTTTAGCCATAAAAGTACAGCTGTTTCAAACAATCTTGAGGCCGGCTACTTTCTGTGCATTACAACCAACCACAGCGTAACAAACGCTGACAGAAAATAACAGTAAAATAACAGTAAAAGTAAATCTAAAGTGTCAGCACAATTCTACTAAACTCTAACAGCTCAAACGATCACTTGGGGCAATAACGAGAGATCACAACTTTGAGAAATCCTGGTGATAAATAAATGTAAAACCACAGAAATACTACATGTAGTGAAAAGTATCACTGTGGGTGCACTTACCCAAGTACAGGCTGTGCTTTCAGAGCATGCAGGGACACTACTGCCTGAACACTACCTAGACCTAACCGTGATAACGACACTGAGAAATGATTAACCTCAACGACTCCCTCCCTCCCTCCATCTCGCTGTCTCTGTGTCTTATGTCATCTTAGAGTCTGAGGCCAGCTACACTGGAAACAGAACTTACACAGGTGTATTATTTGATATTATTGATCTGATGAAGAAAGCAAAGCATTCCCTGAGATGTCCTCTGTCCTGCCATCACCACACTTTTATTAAAGATGACCAGTTACACTAATGACGGCAACAATTAATCATATTTAATTAACTTTCAAAGAAGTTCCCCACAGAGTGCAGAGGTGGTTTTAATATAAAACATAGGACACCAACATTTCTTTATTAGGAAGTATCAGATTTTTTTTTGACAGAACTTGAGTTGTGATGGAGACCACATGTAGTACTTCTCACAAATACTGCAAAGCCCACATAATATTGCATAGTGAAGAAGAAGAAACATTTTTACAGCATTGTGAAATGTTGTTTTTACATATCCCAGTTGGGGCCAGAGCACAGGGTCAGCCATGGTACGGCACCCCTGGAGCAGGAAGGGTTAAGGGCCTTGCTCGAGGGCCCAACAATGGCAGCATTGGGGTTTGATCCTCTGACCTTCTGATCAGTAGCCCAGAGACTTAACTGTTGCACCACCACTGCTCACCACTAAACAGTCCCAGAAAATATTGCTGGAACATTTTACAGCTGCATTGTAACATTACTGGTTTCACTTTTCAACTACAGTGATAGACAGGCAGGAGCATATCTAGTTTTCTGGAGGACCTATCCAAATCTTGTTTAGGGGCCCCTCCTAATTTCAAGAAGTCATGAATACACACCAAATCTTCATAATATTCTACACCGATCAGCCACAACATTATGACAACTGACAGGTGAAGTGAATAACATTGATCATATTGCTACTATGTGGACCTTGGATTTTGCCATCCGTGTTGATGAGACTTAGACACCCAAATAAACATTGTTCCAGAACAAGCACAATCCCTCATGCAAATGGAAATCCCAGATGTCACTGGCCTACCCCCGCAGGAAAATGCACCCCACCACATGGCAAAAACATCAAATAGTGGAATGTAATGGAACAAGTTGGATTGACAGAGGCCCCACTGCACAAGCCAGAGTACCCAAAGGATCCACTGCCAACGTCCTGGTGCCAGACCCCATAGGACACCCTGAGAGGTCCTCTTGTCCATGCCCAATGGTTCAGAGCATTTTTGACCACATAAGGGGGACCAACACAATATTAGACAGGTGGTCATAATGTTTTTGCCTGATTGGTGCATATTCACAGATTACATTTTCTATTAACTTTCTGATACACAACTAGAAGCGGCACAATGAATCCATTCACCTCCATGCACAAGTCCATTCTTAGTATCCAGCGTGATAACATTTAAATCTTTAAACACAAAAATAATATCTGATGCTGTGAAAATGGGGCAGGTGAGGCAAGAATAGAAGGTAAAAGCCACTCTGAGACATTGCACAGAGAGTGTGGGGAAAATAATATCACTGGCCAACCAGAGATCAAACCCACAAAATTCAACACAGTAGCATCACATTCTAACCAAATGAGCCAACTGACCAGTGCTTTGGAATTACACATAGATCACAGTTGTGTTTGGAGGGCAGAGGGATGATTGTTACACAATTTGACAGTCTTGAAGCCCATAATTATCAAAATTGTCACTTAAATTTGAGGTAAAATCAATATGTTGGGGCCCCTGTGCGCCCATGTTGTCCTATGCACATGTGTAATTCAATTATAGTAAGAAACAGGTCTGGGTCACTGTTGGGTGTGTTTTACTGCACCTGTAAACACACCCAACAGCTCTGGGTCATCACTGTTCAAGGCGCAATAAAGCACACTCTCTAAACACATGCAAGAGGTCACAGAGTTTGAAACGTGCGACCAAAGTGGCCTCAGATATTTTGCTTTTTCTGCTTGAAATTAAGTCTCTAAATGGCACTGAAGCTTAAACACTTACACTCTTACAATGGTAATGTTCGAGCACTAAACACAACATATGGATGTGGCTGATCTGTATGTCATTGTTTTGCAGGTGTTTAGTCATAAATTAAAGTATTAGGACTAGATAAAAAAGTAAAGGGTGACACATAAGTCTGTTATTAGTGATGAAAATAGAAAAACAGTCAGGGACTCAAACAAACTTTCTTTCTAGGAACTACAAATTTACAAAAATGAACAAGCTTTTCACTGCAGTTACTTCCACAAAAGTGTCACTAGCATTGCTGAAACCTGATATTACATTTTCCTTTATGAGTTTATCAATAAAGACCAAGTTTATTGGTTAAAATGAGCCCTGGATCGTTTCCACCAAATGAAAGGTTAGGCATCATATTCATCAGTTACACAACGACTGTTAAATATTTGTTTTCTCGCGGCTGTGTCTGACCTCCTCCTACCTGGCTGCTTCTCTGATTTTTAGGATTTAGAAGCCATGATGATAAATGGTAAATGGTCTGCACTTATATAGCACCTTTCTACCTTAGTGGTACTCAAAGCGCTTTACAATGTGTTTCTCATTCACCCATTCACACACACATTCACACACCAATGGCGACAGACTTCCATGCAAGGTGCCTGCCTGCCATTGGGAGCAACTTGGGGTTCAGTGTCTTGCCCAAGGACACTTCGGCATGTGGGGGGGACCGGGGATCGAACCATCAACCTTGCGATCAGTGGACAACCCGCTCTACCACCTGAGCCACAGCCGGGTGGCTCAGGTTGTATTTTCTCTTTCCTGCTCTGAAATAAATCTAATAAATAAAAATAATATGTAACAGAGATAAATAATAAAGACACATCTCGACTCCGCACCACCAACTGCTCTGCTACATGTGCTGCAGACAGTGTTTATTTTTGCCTTTATGATGCTGTGACACGTCTGAAATAAATAAATACAAAATAAATATATGTATACATGTAGTATAGTATGCTAGAGGTGATTAGAGATCTATTCTGAAGACACATCTGGACTCCGCACCACCGTCTGCTCTGCTACATGTGCTGCAGACAGTTTTGTTAATCATAAAGCTGCTATAGTAGGTTAGAAGTACTGAAAATGGAAAATGATGGACTCACAGTTTATTAACTTTCTACCAACGTAAATAACAAACTATTAATATAATAAAGACACACCTCGACTCCGCACCACCAGCTGCTCTGCTACATGCGCTGCAGTTAATAATGAAGCTGCTATAGTATGTTAGAAGTAAACTGAAAATGGAAAATGATGGGCTCACAGTTTATTAACTTTCTACCAACGTAAATAACAAACAAGTAGTATTATGAAGCCAAAGCTCGACTCCGCACC
>OMNN01101708.1:18632-51900 GCA_900302755.1 Chromis chromis
GCGTGCGTGATATGGCTCAGTCGGAGCAAAGCTTAAGTACCTGAAAATCCCCCTCTTAACCTTCAATCTCCTGCTGAACCGCTGCTGAAATTCAATTCTCAGACCCAGTGCAGAATGACAGAAACCATTAGAGATGGCAACCGTGAAAAATGATTTAACTTGTGCAAGCTCAGGAGGTTGAAACTGCAAGATATTAAAAATGATACGATATTTCAACTTTTAATTGATAACATGAAAGACATCCTTCTAAACCAGATTGCTTTGCTCCAGGCTGATCTAATCTTAGGGTGCTGTTATTATGATACAGTACAATAATTAAGTTTCATGATTGAAAACTACAAAGTGGAATATTCTTAAGAGAGTTTATGAGTAGAAATGTTAATCAGTGGGTCATGCTCACTTTAGTATCATTAGGGCATCAGCTATAACCAGTCCAGCTAAAACAGGAATCCCCTATAACATGTTAAATATCTTTATTTAATTCATTGACACTTGACACATAATGTCTATCGATTAACTTAAAGCCTTTATATTGGATTTGTTGTTCAAAAAAGAATTTATAATAAAAAAAATGTCATAAATGTATTAAGATAAGTATTTGTTTTAATGTTTTGGTTATAATTGTGGATTAAAATATGTCTCACAGACATTACAGAGATTGTTCTATAGCAACTGGTCAGCAGAGGTCGCTATAAACTTTCTGTATCCTCTCTGTCCTGCTACAGGTCTCAAAAGCAACAACAACAAAAATCAGTTTCAGAATTTTTCTGTTTTTCTTTAATTACTCCCTAATTATTTATGCTGAAAAGTGTTTCCAGTAGACGTCAAGATAAAAGTGTCAGTAGAAAAACATCTGTACCCATCTGCACTGGACTGATGCTGCAGGAAGAAAGTCTCATTCAAAATGAATGTAAAGGATGCCACCTCAACTTTGTCAAAACTGTTATCAGGCTGTGTAGTTGTTGTCTTTTCATATGCCTGGGGGAGTTACAGCATTCTGCCACTAGATGTCAATGTCAGCCATATTCTGTACACTGAATGGCACCATATTAACAAAATGCAGAATCTGAGACAGTGAACATGAACATGAACATTTACACCTATAATTCTAGAGTCATAAGTACACATAAAAACATCAACAAATGCTTGTAGAGCAGGATTAAGCTGATATCCACCCTTAATTATTAATATAGTTAATAATTAATTAATTTTCATCACGTTAAATCCAGCCTCTAAACACCCTCCAAACCCAAGAGTCTCACAGCAACACTGCTTTCCAAACACCAGTCAGAGGAAATTATAACTCAATATAAAGAAATCTAAACTAAAAGTCAAAGTAGATTAGAATGTTATCTGCACTAAAAGCAGAATATCTCTCTACTGTCAGAGATAGATTTAGTTACCATAAAAAAATTTAACAGAAAAGGTGGCTGCTGTTGGACAGATGATACAGAGATACATGTTCTCCTACTGTATAAAACATTCAATGAAATAGGCAATATTTACTTTATCAAGTTCAACTCTGTAATTTGAGATGTTAAAGATCTCAGTGAGCTCTCAAAATTAAAAACCCTTTCTAAGAGAAGGAAACAGGGCCTATCTTGCTGCCCAGTTTGTATCAGCATTCCACAATAAACTTTACTTCTATTGTACCATTCATAACCAAAGTTACAATAACACAAAAGATGATCAAATATTTTAAAAGATGGTAAAACATCTAAAACACTAGAAATGGGTAATAATAAAACATTAGAAAAAGCACTAAAACACTAAAAAGGGACAACAATAAAACAAAAGAATAAATATAATGACTATAAACTATTATACAAATGGCAGTCTGTACATGTGGGGTTTTAAAAGCTTATTAAATTGAGGGACTGACTGAGTGGTTCTGACTGTAAGGTGAAGATTATTCAACAAGGTTGGAGCCAAAACAGTAAAAGCATGGCCCTCCTTTGTTTGAAGCCGACAGATTCACTGACATTATGGGTCTAGGTACAAAAAAGGGGTCAAGAGCTCTGAGATGTAGAGCAGAGAAAGATCATGTAGAGATTTAAAGGTAATCAACAGAATCTTAAACTGAATTATATAACAAATGGGGAAATTGAATTGAACTGGTTGTTAGCACCGTCGCCTCACAGCTAGAAGATGCCTGGTTCGCGTCCCGGTTAGGACGCCTGGGATCTTTCTGTGTGGATCTGTGCATGCATGGGTTTTCACCGGGTACTCCGGCTTCCTCCCGCAGTCCAAAAAACATGCTGAGGTCATGTTTTTTGGACCATAACCAGTAAATATTTAACTTTGTAGAGGTTTAATCAATGACTATAGAGAGACTTCAGCAGAGAGTTTCTCCTCTTACGTCTCTGGCAATATATTGAACCTTTACTAAATGGTGTTGCTGTCAGTGTCCGAATGATAAGAAATGAATAACTTTACCATCAATGACAGCACAGAGAGAGAGAACAGAGTGTAATTATTCATCTGGCACAGGTGGATAAATGTCACTGAGAACTTAGTAAAAGTTTGCTGTATGTCTTCAGTCACTGTCTGTTCACAGTGAGATCACTCTAATAGAAGAGAAAATGTTTAAAATCTGGGCTTCTAAAGGTCTTGAAAAGCTCCCAGATCGGTATCTATCAAATGCTGATATTATGATGTCTTTTGAACAACTGAAGCGTAACTTAAATAGTTTTTTTTAAATTCCTACAACTTAGAAGCTTTGTAAAAGCAAATCAAACAATATACTTACTAAACCCCCACAGTCACTTGTTGAAACATTGACAACAAAGGAGAGTTTAAAAAAGGGCATCATATCTGAATTCTATAATATGCTTACATCTTACTCATCTGAGAGCTCACACTATAAGCTACATGCTTGGAAGGAAGATCTGGAAGTATCCGCCTGTGCTGCAACTCATATTCACACAATGAACACAAGGCTCAGACTGATAATTATAACTGGCTAATGTGAACAAACATATCTCGTGCAAAACTAAATCAGTTCAATAAAAATACACCAGATACATGCATTAAATGCACAGAGGTCAAAGGAACACTGTTTCACAGACTGACTATTACACAATAGATAGAACAGATGATGTTGAACCTTCCAATGTAGAAGGTGGTTTATACACTGATCAGCCACAACATCATGATCACTGACAGGTAAAGTGAATAACATTGATCACATTGGTACTATGTGGTGTTCTGCTGGAAAACCTTGGATTTTGGCATCCGTGTTGATGAGACTTAGACACCCAAATAAACATTGTCCCAGAACAAGCACACTCCCTCATGCAAATGGAAATCCCAAATGTCACTGGCCTACCCCCGCAGGAAAATGCACCCCACCACATGGCAAAAACATCAAACAATCAGGAACATCTTGAGGAACATGACAATGGCCCAAGATGTTGATTTGACCTCCAAACTTCCTAGACCCCATTCTGATCAAGCATCAACAGGATGCAGTGGAACAAGTTTGATTGACAGAGGCCCCACTGCACAAGCCAGAGTACCCAAAGGATCCACTGCCAACGTCCTGGTGCCAGACCCCATAGGACACCCTGAGAGGTCCTCTTGTCCATGCCCAATGGTTCAGAGCATTTTTGACCACATAAGGGGGACCAACACAATATTAGGCAGGTGGTCATAATGTTATGCCTGATCGGTGTATAATGACAATAAATATACCCCCATGCACACCAGTTTGCATGGTCCCACAAATGAGTTAAAATCACTATTTTGATGTCAAAATAGAAAAAAATGGAACCTTGGTTTACAATACTTGCCACACATCAAATTCCACTGACATAAGAGGCCTAAAAATTTGATGAAATGCTGACCAAAGAGGTCCATTTAAAAAAAAAGAAAAAAAGATTGGCCTCTGGAGGAATTATTCCGGGGAGCTATTCGGAGGAGCTATTTGGATCTGCTGGAAACAATTTTGTCTGTGTCCTCATCAAATTTCATGGCTGTGGGAATTACATTTCTGGAGCTACTAAACCCCTAACATTGCTTCCCAGCCAAAAATATTTTTACTGTACTTAGTTTTTGGTCCCAATTAACAAATAGATAAACTCTGAACAAAATCTGAGACCGTGCAGCAACATATTTCCTGAATTCAGTCTGGACTGACATGGACTACAATCAAAATTTGATCAAAATTACAATATGGTGAAGTGCAGTATCCATATCGTAGTAGCTGGAGTTTGTTGATAAATGGGTCAAAACATACCATAAATGAAGTGTTGTGGTGTTACAGGGATGCCCCGGCTTATAAATCATATTGTCCAGTCACATTGGAAAATGCTTGTTTGGTACCAACCGCTGCAAAGATCACTTCAACATTTTTATATTAGTTTTATTGTAAAAAACAAACAAACAAACAAACAAACAAACAAAAACATTCCTATTAAAAAATTTAATCATGTCGCTATTGTAATATCCGTCAAAAATAATCACACTATGATTTTTTTTTTTTTTTTGCATATTGTTCAGTCCCAGTAAGCACATTTTAAGAAGACTTGCAACCAATAGTAGATAAATGAGGTCCTACATTTTTATTGTCTTTAGAATGGGGGCTAGTAGGACAAGTGCAAGTGCAATACAGTCAAGGGTTGCAGACCCCGGCCGCAGATATGCTAGAGTGTATGTGTCTATGTATATGTCTGCCAACATCCACAACAAGCAGTGGCACTACTTAATACCATTCAGCAGCTAAGATCACAGTATAGCTCGCACTGGAAACATTGTATTTCAACACAGATTACAACTGCCTTACTTTGGCGCCATCTATTGGTAGCATCAAGGCATAGAAGTCAGGTTGAATGGTTTGACAACAGCAGATACACCTCACCTACACTTTTTCTACATCCCAAAACGTAAGCTATGAGATAAATGTTAAAGATAACCTCAGTGAGGGTGGATGGGAGTGACACTGTGGTTTAAATTGAACTGTGTGCATCTACCAGACTTAGTTACCTTATTTAATGTCAATGACAAGGGTTGTGGGAATCATCTTTAGCAACTTTACCACCTGAGATCTGATGCTCTCTTAGACAGCACCTAAAGCATGGCTCTCCACTGTGCAGGCCTACATGTGTTTCCTTCTATTATAAATTATTCTGAAATTCAGTTCAGTCACTAGAGGAAATAATTAAACAAGCACAATAGATATAGCTTCTTTGGTCTGAAGTCATTGTACCAGTAACATGTTACTGAAGAGTTTGGCTGCTTTTTAATCCAACTGCCAAAGCCCTCACCATAAATAACATATATAATTTCAATAACTCTCTGGCTTGTTATATGCCTGTGAGTGCTTCCCTTCCAAATTGCTGACATTTCTAAATTCAAGTGTTGGTTCTGAACTCACCAAAAATAAAATAACTCACATTCTAAGGGTGACATGTCAATAAATATTGAAGATTTTATCAGGAAGCACTCACACACAAAATTTGTCACACAGACGCAT
The DNA here is from genome assembly GCA_900302755.1 of Chromis chromis. NCBI lineage: Eukaryota > Metazoa > Chordata > Actinopteri > Pomacentridae > Chromis > Chromis chromis. The sequence continues at coordinate 24,106 of OMNN01101708.1, forward strand.
CCACTTTACTTGACACAAGGAGAAAAATGCATGCACGTTTCCCTAATTTGCTTACTATGTGGTATTTTCTAGCAAACAGTGGTAATTCTGTGCAGTGAGTGCACGAGGCAAGCCTGCAGAGTTAAAATTATAGGAAATAGATGAGGTGACATAAGCTTACTGTCATCATAAATTGGACTGGCTGGAATTACAGTCATAGGAGCTGTTGAAAATGAAAAAAAAAAAGTGTTGGATAATGTTTCAGTTAAATTAGAGTGAGGAATAAGAGAGGTTTCAGTGAGGCTCTGGTCCTGTGTTCGAGGTCGTCCATGAACGATGGAAGCGCGCTCCCGACACTTCAGGTGAATGAGAGGGAAGCAGAGGAGCGGGATACGGTTCACTGTGCGTCGCATTAAAAAAGGAACAATTAGGAGAAAATGAGTTGTGCTACGTCGCTTGGGGCGCATGTTTTTATGACAGCTTATCTCCTCTTCGTGGTGGGATGCGTTGCACAGAAAGTAAGTTGACATTTGTTTGCTGCAAAAATAATTCACCAGCTCCAGCCCTGCTGAGTGTCGAGCTCACTAGTGTGGAGAGAACCAAGCCCCGGACTCCGTTTGTAAAACTTTGTATTCAACAGTTGTCCACTTCTTGGCAAATACTCTGACTCTAACAGACTTGAAGTAAGTTATTTTAATTAAAAATAGGTCTTAGCAGTCATTTCGGCATACATGTGATACACAAAGGAAGACATGTTTCAGCTACGTTTTAAATTTAAATGTTCTTCTGTTACTATCAACCTACAGTACACTGTTGAAGGCGACAGCAAGAGGCGGTGCGTAGTGTGAAGTGTGTTTTAAAACTAGACATTTTAAAACTTTAAATGATTTTTGTTTGCTAAATGTTTAGCCGACCGTATTACAACACCACCCTTTTTCGAAAACCGTGTAAGCTCCTGTATTACAGTACAGAGCAGGTCTGCAGTCAGCGATGGACTTTTAAATCCACAGTTTTTACGGTGGAGTTTTGCGTGCGTCCTGTTTGGTAACAGAGCAGGACGTGAACGTGACCCTCGCATCTGATATTGCGAAAGTTGTGAAGGAAATAAACCATACTGCATAAACAGGTTATCAGGATGGTCAGTGTGGGGTTTGAAACGGTGTCTGTCCATAACATTCAGCCACCACATCCACCTCATGTGGACTAAGTTAACCAATCAGCTTGTTTTTCCAAGTAAGAGTAGTTTTGTAGTTTATTATATAAAAACTATCCCATGTGGGGTTTTAAAACTTTAGAGGAATATGTAACATTCACAACATCACGTTAGCCACAGCCAGACTTTGTAACTCTCATGCACCTTTGCCAAAAGGTTCTCAAAGTTTTGGTCTGTATTTTCAAACTTCCCAACTCTGTGGCACATTATATCCTGTGGGGCTTTCAAAGGGATGTTTTGATGGCACAGGCATGTTTTGATGTTACTGCACTTCACAGACTTGGAGAGAATGGCATGCAGAGTCCAAATTGCTGAAATGAGAACCACATTGGGAGCATGTTAACCTTATGTTTTACTTTTCATACTCGCCAAATATGACTTCTCAAGCTTTGCCTCTGACATGGAGGGAGTTTACGACCAGGAGTTTGCCTCTGTTGAACTGGAACGCAGGGGATTGCTTCTCGGACATGTTTTTCCATTCAGTCAGGCTGTCATTCATGCTGGACGTGTTTTGGCTTCTCCTGTGGTGGCGTTAAAGCCCCCGTCAGGTTAGAGAGGCCCACACATGTCAGTGGGTGCTTAAGTGGTGATTGGTTGAGGTGTTAAAGTTGTTTTGAGGCAATAAGCTGAGATGCCAGCGAGGTGTTAATGTGGATAAAGGCATCAGGAAAATAAGTCACTAAGGATGACAGGACCTGTTGATGCAAATTGTGAGTAGCCTGGAACAGTCGGGTTTAAACAGGGGCATCGCTATTTGTTCCTTAAGCAAAGAAATATTGATGTGTTGTGTCAGTACTCAGAAAATACTGCATGTACTGTAGTGTGATCTATGGGATGTACTCTGTCTTCTGATCGCATATTCATCTGTTTCCAATTTCTATATGATGCATCATAATGTGTGCATGTGTGACAGTGGCCGGTGTCATCCTAATTTAAAAGGGAAACCCCTGACACAGATCTTCCAGGACAATCAAGATCACATTGTCAGCCAGAAGAAGCTCGGCGGCTTCCACCTGTCAGGAGTCGTCCTCTTCCGCTCATGGAGAATGACGGCTCAGCTGCAGAATTCTTAGAACTAGACAACAAAAGCTCTTGCTATATTGAATTGTCAGCGTCTCCAGCTTTAGTTCCTGTGTGTTTGGGTGCTCACTATCTTTGCAATTATCTGCCTGAGGGGGCACGGTAAATGATGGCTTTGTCCTCCGCTCCCCTTTTGTATTAAGTTGATTTTTGGAACAGCATAAACAAGCTTGGAATTTATTCTATCCCCCTCGGACAAAAAAATGGGAAGCGTCCAAGTCTGTCGGTCCACAGTTCAGCTCTGTGGATGAGGGAGAGTGAATTTGAACGTTGTTGTGACGCTCCGCTCTGTGTTTCTGGAGGTTTTATTTATGATGGAATGAGCAGACATTCATCTCTAACGGAATTGAATAGTGGGACCAGTGAACAGTGGATTCACTTATTTCTCCCATGAATTATCTGTCAGATACACACAGTCTGTCAGCAGAGAAAGATGTCACTGTGTGTCAGTGAGCTGCAGTAGGTTGAGTTGGGATGAAAGGTCCAGGGATGGAGTGATGAAAAGAGATTTGGACAGAGGCCGATTGGAAGCTGTAGGATATCTGTCTGTGATAGTATCAAAACTTTACAATGCTGCTGTTGCTGCTTAGACTGGATAAGGTTTTCAGGTGATCTCTTAGCATTAGAGAAGCCAAATAACACTTAAGTAATGGCTAATAAAATAATTTAGCCTTCAGAATAAAAGCTTCGGTAGGCGCATTGGGTCTGCATTTGTTTTACCACACTATTGTAGACTAAGAGGAATAGAAAGTATTTTTTGAGGATCCAAAATGGTCACAACATATCTGTTAGAATGTAGACTGCAGCAGAGGCAGATTTTCTCTGTTAAGATAATAGTTTGTGCCTCTAATGTATTCGCCTACCACTATATTTGTCACAGAGATGAGCGTCCAATTTTTCAAAAAAAAACAAAACAAAAAACTTTTAGGAAATCTTTGAAAAACACAATTCCAAATGTATTTTCAGATTCCATAAATTACAATATGGGAAAAAGCAATATCCAAATCGTAGGAGCTGCAGTTTGTTGATTAAGGTATGTCACAAAATCCCACTTCCATTGAGGCACTGTGTTCTTACAGAGATGCCCTGGCCTGCAAATCATGTTCTCCACATGTAAGGGAGCAAAAATTACATCAGAATTCTTTTTTCAGTGGAAAAGAAATGCAAAAATGACCATTTCCACTAAAACTGCTAGTCGTATTGTAATATCTGCTAACGTACTTGCATAGGATTTTGCATGTATATGGTTCAGCTCGATAAACATCTACACAATTCTACAATTTCTGCTCAAAACAGAGCGGCTAGTCCATAATGACATATTGTATGTCAATTTTCAGACTGTCATTTTGCATTTTCAAACAAAACAAACTATTCATATTTTTTGTGCTGTTTAAAAATGAGTAAGTGGAATAATAGAGTTGACAAAAAGGTTAAAAATGTAAAACTTTTATTTTCTGTGCAACAGATTCAACTATATAGTCAGACAGGTCTTCAAGGTCTCTGTAAAAACTTTTAGAGCAATTTTAAAATATTACTTTTGCAATTTTGACCTTTTATTGGACACTTACAGTTGAGAGAAACAGGAGATATGAGGACAAGCTGGCCGCGGGTTAAGCTGGAGACTCGCTGTTTCAAAGCATGTGCTCCCATGTGCCCTCATCACTTGACTGTCAGGCTGCCCCAACCTTGTTGTTTTTTTTTAAGTCAGATGTTTAGTTCTTTGTCTTTGTGAATCTAATGCTAATACAAGAGAAGCACACACTGCGACTAAGCCAACTCTCAGTGGCTCAAAAGGCATAATAACACAAATTAACATAGATTTTATTAAAGAATTTAAATTACAGTATTTTCTCAAGAGCAGAGATAAATCATTACATTTTGGAGCATGAAGCCGTTCAGCATTTACAATAGCGGCGGGTTTTGACAGCTTTGACAACAAAATAAGCTTTTCTGGCAATTGTGATGTCGTGGTTACACTTGGAAATATTGTTGTATCCATTTAGACTCTGATTGATTGCAGTTAACTGTGTCAGTACAGCCCACAGGATTGTGCTTGTCACTGAGATGCTGCCCAAAGACTAATTATCATGGTCGCATTCACTGGATCTCATTCCAAGATCTGGAAATGATTTCTCCAAACTGGCTGGAACCATTGGGGAGATAAGGTCACGTTTCACCGCAGGGTTCATCAGGCTCGCTTTAACAGCTACCGCAGCAGCTCTTTTTAGAGGAAATATGTTAATAGGTTTTGCACCACAAACATGGAAAAAAGCGCCTGCGTCTTCCTGTTCTCTCGCCCACCCAGTCACATATCTGTGCAAGTTTGAGGGCCGCAGCGGTAACAATTTACAGCGCTCCACTTTTCCCTGTAGGCTACAGTGAATGTCTCCAGGATGGCTCTGTAAATAAAATGTTGATCAAGCATGATTGGGCTCAAAGAGGTCTTTCATAAGTGACCATGATGCACACGGAGGTGAAAATGTGCTGAGCCAGTGCAGCAGCGGCCAACAAGGGCGACCCTAGAAATGCCCGAGCTTAATCAGGCCGCCAGGCCAGTTGTTTGTGAGTTCACTATGGGTTGAATATGCAGCCGCTGATCCCACCAGGAGAGACTAGGACACATGGAAGATGTGATAAATTCCAGGTTTGAGTATCAGCACCTTTTAACAGCTGTGCACAATGACTGCAAGCTGCGTCTTTTTTACCTGTGCATTTATAGGCAACCGTGCAAAATATAGAAACACAAATGGAGCTTTTTGAAGAGATTGAGCTACAGCTGATTTTGTTTATACCCCACAAGTCTGGTCTGCTTGCATACCTGCATCTGTCCATATGGAACTAAAATACTTTAGGAAATCAATGTTTTTAAACCACATTCAACTTATCACTACACCACTATGCTACCCTGCAGTTTCTCTCTTCTGGTACAGTGTGTGAGGTCCTGTATTTTCCTCCACTTTTGCAACTTCGGGAAATTCCTGTACGTTTGTTGAACTTTGAGAAAAAAGCGCTTTTTATTCTAATTGAATTAGTGGCACTCCTAACCTTGTTAAACTGCAGCTTTCATTTGATTTGCGGTAAGATTTTTCTCATCCTCACTCATTTAGGGTTTTACAGCACGAATTCTTGCAGTTTCTAGTTTAGAAATCCACTTTTATGTCTGTTCTTGTGTGGCTGTGATTGTGTAGCTGCATCATATTAATACATCTTTTGGTCATTAGGTTTGTATCACTCAGATATTGAATGTAGTCAGGCCACCTGATTAAATTAAGAATGAGTGAAAATGTAATCGACTGTTTAAAAAAAAAAAGTTTTTAAGAAATATTTCCACAAGGGCTACCTACAACCTGTCCACAGAGTCTTACTATATTGATATTGATCCAGAAATTGAGTGCGATTGCAATGCATCCTGAGTGGACTGCTGCTACCGGAGCACTAGCCTGTGAAGCAGTGTCACTTTTCTCCTCCAGTAAACAGGGCTGGTGAGGATTCCTGCCCCCTTTTGAGGGGCCCGCCTGCCTGTTTATGAGCCAGTCCGGGGCTGTTTGTGCATGAGAGGCAGTGTGTGTGTGTGTGTGTGTGTGTGTGTGTGTGTGTGTGTGTGTGTGTGTGTGTGTGTGTGCTTGCATGTGTGTGTGTTAACAGTACTTCAGCAGAAGCCAGCTCGTGTTGCAGAGTTTTCACAGCGGTGTCGTCAGCCTGGGTGGCTTAAAAAAATCCATGTTGCAGGGAACAGTTAGATCAGACTGCAGACCTCTGTTTTGTCAAATAAAGGTGTACTGACAAGTGGAATGACACATTTGACTTGTTCACTGCAAACAGAGGTCTAAAAGGTCTTTTTTTTTAATAACAGAGAAAAGCACTGGATGCAACTAACCATATAGAAAACAACATTGTGGTTAAACTAACCTTTAATAGTTAATTAATAATATTGTTACATTTTAAATTAACTTAATAATAATATTCTAATTTAATGGTACATGTAATTTTATAATAAAATATAATTGTACCACACATACAAATCAACTCCACAGTGGATTTAAAGTTTCCTCTCTACTAATTAGACAGACGTATGAACCCCATCATGGAATGTGATTGAGTTTTTTTCTTTTACATGTACTGATGCAAAGTGAACACGATAGAACAAAGCCATTTGTTGGGGGCCTCTCAGTAATGACAGCAGCTGGTCTGATGTTTCACTGAACAAGTCATTTCAGACAATTATGTGCTCAGTTGATCTACTTCTGTCCAGGGAAGCCCCTGTCACAACTGGGACGCAGTGACCAGCCGGCTCTTATGTAAACTTTGAGCTTGCCTTGTACTTATTAGCATCACTTCATTAAAATATTATCCGCCCTCCCCATTTGCAGAGTGGCTCACCAAAACGGCAACGCGGCCCATTGTTCCGCCATGAGAAAAGGCATCCTTGAATAATTAGCGGCCTGCCAGTGGAGCGGCCTGTGATGTAACAGAACTGAGATGTTTGGCATTATAAGAATGTCCCATTTCCATTCGACACTGTGGCACTTTGGGGGCCCTTTCATGTGTAGTCTAGCATGTACATCCCAGGGTGCGGGGGACCTCCGGGTCGCCTCGCCCTGGTGGGAGAGATGACACAGTGTCCGTCCATGACACAGTTCTCTTCTCATCGTTTATAGTTGAGCATTCTTTGCAATTGTTTACCTTTTCAACTTAAAATTATGCATTTCTTTTAGAGTGAAAAATGGGGCAAAACAGTTCTTTAAGAGAGGCTGAGAAGAGGCCAACAAACCAGCACTATGGCAAGATTATAAAGAAGCATACATTCTCTCGCCACTGGCCATTTTTGCCCTAAAAGGGGACACGCTGTCTTTCTGTTCCCCCTGTTATGCCCCCGTATTGTAATGTGGCTCCCCTCATTGCGCAACCTCGCTGCACACTGCGAACCCCAAATCGGCTTACTCTCTCTAACCTCAGCAGGAATGGCATTTGGCCCGTTCAAATGTCATCCGTGTAATTCTTTGCTGTATCACATTAATTTCTGGTAAGTCTGTAGGCAGCGCAAGTGTAGCATGTCATGCACTAATGTAAGGGCTCCAAATGTCAGTCCTGGAGAAAAACAGCAAAACACAACAAATACAATGTCTGAATAGCGGCAACTTGAACAAAAAATAGAACTTTTTTACATATGAGAGTAAGCAACATTTAATTCAATGTAATGTCACTCCTGTGCCAGCAGCAGTTCAGTGTCTTTGACAACGGTACTACTGTTTGTAAATGTAATTAGGAAAAGTATGTAACGTATGTGTATAAGCTGCTTAATTTGTTGCATATTTGGACAGCCTCACACTTTCACTTTGCATGTCCTAGAAATGCAAAAGGGACCCTCAAACATGCCTTAAGCCATGTCATGGCCGAGACCTGTGTTATTGTTACCTAAAACGTAGCCCCATGCGTGACCTCAGGACTCGGTATGCTACGATTTGGTCACATGCAGTAATGTTTCATACACAAAGCTCCTGCGCTAAGATAAAAATGTGTTTTTTAAGCAGCTTGTTATGTCTTCAAAGTGGTGATTGACCATTATGGGTTCTTCATTGTCCACTATTTAGATAGCCAATTTAATACTGATTTTATGTTGTCATTTTTTTTCTGCATCTGATTAAATACAACTATAAAGAATAATCACATAGGGAAATATAATGTACATACAAGATGACATACAATTATTGAACGTCAACATTTAGCAGTTTTGTTGTCTGCATTTTCTCTGCCTGAGTAGATAGCTGTCCTGCCGTCTGTCTGCAGTGCCCCAAAATTCATCAGCTAAATAAATTTCCACAAGTTTAAAAAAATACCTTTTATAAAAATTTTAAAAAAGTTAAAGTTCAAAAGCAGACTGCCCCGATCCAGATAGATCAGATTAAGAGGGATGTTGTGAAACTTTAATCGATTCAATATTAGCACTTAACAACCATGTAAAGCCTTAATCCAGTCATGTCTTTCTGCTTATAACAAACATATTCTTTCTGCACATGTTTGTCCCACGTTCCATTCCTAATGGATGAAAAGCTCTTTCCTGCCAGTCTTTCAATTTTTTCATCCACTGGCTCCTGCTTTTTGGTGGAGGAAGGGGCACCAGGTTTACCTTTTAGGTTGAGCTGGAAAGATCCTGTTGCACTGTAATCGCAGCTTGGGACACCTGATGTTGTGGCAGTGTGTCACGTCCTGTTGCCAAGGCGTTGTGGCGGATTTATCATAGCTCATACTGTGTATCTTACAGCACCTAATAACGATAAATCTGTCGTCGTAGTGGCTGATTTTGAATTGTAACATACTCTTGCAGCACTGAAGCACCCACAGTGCAAAGTTTCTTGCTCATTTTAGACTTATTGTGTTAGTTCAAGTGAGTAGATGCAGACATTTTCTGTTTACCAGCCCTGTGAAGTCGTAACAGTAATTAAACAATGCCAGTTATCTCAAAATGGCATTTAATTGGCTGACTGATTAATCGATCACTTCCTTAAAGGTAATCTCATAATCCAACAGACTTCTGTCTGTCCAGAAACATAAATATTTGACTAGGACGATACCAACATTTTAATGCAGTATTTCCACAAACTGTGACAGCCACTGGCATGCACTGAGCAGCATGTCTGTTCCAGTGTAAACGAATGGTGTAGCAAAGCGGCACAGTTTGTGGAAATAGCAGATGTTAATGCTGTTTTTGCCCCAGGGAAATATTTTTATTATTCTGGGAAGAAAGCAAACACATGGGAAAATGAAAATAATTTGAAACCGACTTCAGGGTAACTGAGAAAAAATAATATTAAGGTTTTCGTAGGAAACATTATGTGACCAAGTAGCATAAAAAGTGCTAAGATCACAGATGAAGCCAAGTAAAACTCTGCAAAACTACTACTAGATTTGATCACCATGTAAATATGTAAAGAGGTCAAGAGAGAGTGTGAGTTTAGCTATGGACCCGCTGCTTATGACATTTTGGTGCATATCATGGTTGAGGGAGGATGGTGATGTTTGCCATATGTCTAACATCTAACACCCAAAAAGCACAGACACATATTTTCTTTAGTTATACAGGTCAGGCTGCCCTACCTGACCTCTAGTGTGTCTGTAATATGCTACGGCCTTCCTGTCAACTGATGGAGAGAGTTTTTAGTTTGAGCCTGATGACCCGAGGCTCGAGCAAGTGGTTCATTCTTCTAGTCAGAATTGCATGGATGTTTTACTACTTAAAATATACAGGCTGAGGAATGCCTTTGATAAATGCATTTTGGATATGGATGGGGATACACGGTCCGTGGAGCAATCAAAGTGCCTGTCTGGCTCCAAAGATTTTAGCTTCACAAAGTGTGTGTCCCTGATGCCCTTTTTACTCCGTCCCGTCTAAACTGCAATCTCAAAGAGATCTTGTTTGTTTTTAGCCCAGTCCAGAGCACAAGCATCGCCTGCGGGTGTTGGTTTGTTACCTGTCTGGCAAGGGGGTCTGCCAGTCTGGGGCATTCCCACAGTCCAGAACTGAGGCCAACAGGAAAGCTCATAAACACACTGGCCCCCTACAAAGGTCTGGTCTTCAGCTCCCTGGCCCAACCACACATCTGCCTCTGCTTAGGGCCAAGGTCCCCCTTACATCCCCATACACCTGGGAAGAATTACAGCCAGCGTGTTTGAAGAAATACCCCCGCCGCCCCTAGGTTTACCCAGGCTAGCAGTACAGGCAAAACACAGGCTTTGATATAAAGGCAGAACAGCAGAGTTGAATAGTTCAGTTTCAAGCTGGTTTATGTCAGTGAGCAATCAGACCACAAGTCGAGTGAATTATTCGCTATAGCCGTGGGTACCTTCGACACAGGAAACTAAATAACTTAGTGGCCATTATCTGAGTGCATGACTCAGTTCAGAATTTAGGCAGAGTGTAATATAATACTGGTCAGCTCTTTTAAGCACAATGCCAAAGAATAGCAAGAATACCAGCATGGGTGGTGAATCACAAGCCCTCACCTTGGCAGTACTTGTGCCGTGTTTAACATGTTCTGTATGAAACATGTAAATTGTCACTGTGAGAAGGGGTGCCAGTGAGTTCCTGAAATAAAGTATCAGATTCTTCTATCTGCCTTAAAAGCAGATTGATATTTGTGACACAACTGACTTCATGTAATTCCTATTGCAGGTGTACTTTGACTGTGGTGCCAAAGTGGACGTGGTGGACGTCCAAGGCCTCATTCTGTCTCCTGGCTTTCCCTACAACTACTCCTCTGGGACACACTGTGTTTGGCAGTTTGTTGTGCCTATTGATTACCAGCTTATTCTGGAAATATTTGACTTTGACGTATTTGAAAGCCATGACTCTGCACAATACTCTGCTATCTCTGATTTTGAAGAGGAGGAAGTGGACGAAGAGGAGACTTTCACTCCTGGCAGCTTAGCAGCAGATGAAACCTCATCAGAGGCTAAAGATCCTGTGCTTCAGAGTGCCTCAAAGACTCAGCAGTCCTCCCAAGACGGAGAGGTCAAGCAAGTTGTGGTCCAGGAACAGTCCACAAAAATGGAGATTGCCAAAGTCTCAAATTCTGCCAAAAGATCAGCAGATGCCTCCTCTAGCCTGTCTTCCTCACCTTCTCCCTCCCTCCTCCTCCTACCTGGAGATGTACCTCCAGGTGACAAGGCTGTCAACTCTGCCTCCTCATCTCACCTAAGGGGAGACCTCAACCCTGATTCTAATCCAAGCACAGATGTGGAGGAGACCACCCTTGCATCGCCACATTTCACCGACTCTCCAGCTGTGAGCCCAGAAACCCAGCAGTCTGTGCTTGACGCCTGCCCCCACGATGTGCTCTACATCTCAGACCTCATCACCTTCTCCTCCAGGTTCTGCGGGTCTAATCGGCCTCCCAGCAGCCAACTGGTTTTCGGCTCAAGCCAGGAGATGGTGGAGGTCATCATGGAGCTCATCACTACCACCCACTGGGGACGTGGTTTCGCTCTTCTCTTCCACTACCACAACCTGACTGAGCCAGGGGGAGACCGACGAGCCACGGCTCCTACAGCCAGCAAGGTAGACTCTCTGCTGGCTGCAGTGAGTGGAGCTGCCTTCTTCGCTTTGATACTCACAAGTGCCCTCTGCATCATTTTCAGGTAATAGAAATTGAATAATTATATTATGTATAGCAAAGGAAACACTGTTTGTCTCTGCTGAACTGCAACAACAATGGGACATTTCTGGATCATATTATGGTTGCAAACTGGGCTAGTAGTCGATGTGAATCATGGTCACTTCAAGGGCTGAAATGATTTCCACGATTGGATTGAATGATTTTTTCACTTTTAAGACGTGAAATGAATGAGTTTCTTAAAGATGGATTGGACATTTTGTCATTGATGTTTTTTTTGTTGCTTCATTTAGACTGCACACTCATTCAAAGTCACTTACAGAGAGTACAGTACAAACTTTAAAAAAAAGCCAGAATTCAGCTTTTGTAGAATCATGAGTATCATCGCCCAGGTGACACAATACTGTGCAATGGTTTTACGGACCAAAAGTAAAGTGAGAAAAAAAACGACACTGATCGTTTGTACTTAATTAACTTCAAACAAAGGGTAGTGAACACATGAAAACTCAATCAAATCCATATTTGGTGTGACCTCTCTTTGCGTTTTAAACAGTATTAGTTTGTTGCAGTTCTTCATGATACTTGGCAGGTAGGTTGTTCCAACAACTTGGAAAATGCCACAGTTCTTCTGTGGATTTAGGCTGTCCGAGAGTCTTCTGTCTGACTCCATGATGCAGGGATCAGGGCTCTGTGGGCCATACTAAATGTTGCTGGACTCCTTGGTCTCCTTGTGGCAGAAGATAGCTCTTTATGACTCCGGCCTGCAGAATTTGGGAGTGGATAGTACTGCATGATGGTAAATAATGTAATGTAGCCATCTAAAGTGCCTACAACTTTAAGCGCAATTCTTCATGTAATGGTCTTTTGAGCAAAGCAATAGAAACTCCTGTTAGTAGGTAATTTGGATTAAAACAAACAGGCAGTTTTCTGATCAGTGTTTTCTGTCCACTTTGTTTCTCTCAGAAGACTATCGTTTAATGTTTTACAGGCATTTATTGTCCCCACAGGATAAATCATAGTGACCAGAATATTGACATTTTAGTTTTGTGTGCAATTATAGCTATGAAAGAGATTTTCAATGAAATTTGGTCGATATTCCAAGACTGCCGAGGTTGTATCCTGAGTCTTAGTCAGGTTATCCCCAGATCTTTGATGTAGCACCACCACCAGGTTATTTTTTCCATTCTACAGTAAAATATCTCAACATCAAATGGATAGATTGACACAACAGAGGATGAATCTTAATCACCATTCCCTTTTTTATCTATTCCCATCATAAGGTTGAAATTTTAACTATCCAGTACTTTGATTAATGACCAATAACCTGCTAAACAAATGCCTTTTTTGTCAGCCTCACCTGTAGAGTTTATTAGCATAAGTTAGCATGCTCGCATTCAAAACTAAGATAAACCCGCAAAACATCAGCATGTTAGTGTTGTCATTGTGAGCATATTAGCATGCTGATGTTTGTGTAGCTCAAAGTGATACTGGGCCTTGTTAAAAATGTGCAACAGATTAAACCTTAGGATTCCTGTTCTTTTGTTTTGTTTTTGACCCATAAACCACATGTGACTGAGTTTTTGTAAATACTCTCCTGAGAAAATTCACAAGTCTTATCTTCAATTTTTCCCATGAATGAAAATGGGCTAGACTGACAGAAAATGCACACACACACACACACACAGATGCACACACGTACACCTACACAGTCATGACTTTGTTATGTTGACTCAGCTGGAAGCCTCAGTCCCTGATGTGGTAACCCTTGGTGATTAGTTGGGTTTGGCTGCAACTGTGCGGCCTCCTTGAAGTGGAGCATTCTCACCATAGACGGCGGGGCATTCAAGGTACAGCACCTGGCATCAATTCCAGTGCACAAAAACACAGAGGCTGCATGAAAGTGATGGGCGGGGAAATGGGGAAAAAGGGACAACAAGGAGAGGTAAAACTCAATGTGAGTTTGGTAGCGATAGCATTGTCAGGCAATCAAAAGGTGTAATTTACAAGCTGTTCCCTCTCCGTCCCAGGGGACAATGAACACGAACTACAGGGTTAAGTTTGGATGTTTGTAATACTATCCGGTCTGACAAGCTGACTGTTCTACCCTACTGCTCCAGATGGATTCAAAATTTGGCACGGCTTAGATTTGCGGCTGTCTCAGTGTTCAGCTTTCTGTGAGAAACAGTTTAATATGATTTGTGTTAATTTCAACTGCAGCTCGGCGTCTCCAACTCATCCGTCAGGCACAATAACTCTGCAGGTTCTCCCTATTAATGACAGGGAAATTGGAAACACGTGTTCAATAAAATGAAAGTGTAATTAGCAAGAACAACAACACGAGTCATTCAGAAGCCAGGAAATGCATTACCATGAAACATCAAACTCATGTGCAGCCACAGTAGCCGTTTTTTCTTATTCAGTTGTTCCCTATTAATTTAAATGAGTTCGAAGAAACCATTGGAAAACAACTAGCCTGGTGAGTCAGGCGAGATCGTGCAAGTTTAAAGCAGCAGTAAGTTTAACTGTCAAGGTCCCCTCTGGTCAGTAAACAGCCAAAGGTGGATGAGAGTCCCAGCAGGGGTTGCCCTCAGTTGACTGGTGGCTGGTAATGAACTCATTCAGCTGTAAGAGTAATTTTTAATAAGAGGGCAATTTGTCAAGCATTTCTGCACGCTTCACTGGTTCACATGAACTGAAGAATAGGACAGAAAAGCATAGGTGATATAATACTGCCAGACAGATGTTTACGAAAGTAGGTAAGTGGGCTTAATCGCCTCAGTTTCAGAAAATCAAATAACTATAGCCTCATGAATGCCTGTGGAGAATCTGTACTGGCTGAGGGAAAGTGAATGTGTATCACTATTCCTTCCTTTAGCAGCCACAGTGTCTATATTAGTATTGGATCTCATCAGAATGTGCTATCACACATACTTGAAATGAGTATCCACAGTGAAAAAGTGGATATTCCTGCAGAGTAATGCATAGCAATGACATCTCAGCCACAACCACTATGTAAACCGTTCGAGTAGAATAGAGCGTTTGTGTGAATGCAAGATTGTGGTGCATCTTGCTCCATCATCCAACACCACAACAGAGCAACTATTGAGTGGAAATAGCCACGGGTATGTTGGAGCTGTTATATATTGAGTGAGGTGGTTACTATGTCAAAAAGTTCCCATTTCAGTACAGTATGGGATAGTGTCCATTTTTATACTTCTGGTCAAGCTGTGAACACCACAGGGGCTTGTATTCTTGAGAAAACACTCTCTCAAGAGTGGGAAGAAAACTGAGGACGTTCATAAAAAAGTGGTTCTCGGATATGTCCATAATTATAAATTGAATTGCTGTGGTACTTCATGTTTTCCAGACCCAAACTGTGTCCAAAAAGAGCCAGCTCCTGCGCATCCAGCAACTCTGAGGTACAGACACTACTACAGCACTATGAAAAAATAGCACATAGAAATTGTGCATGTGTGTTTGTATGTGTGTGTTTTCTTTTGGCATATTTAACCTAACAAACATTTGACCACCTTTGAAACAGTGCTTATTAATAATGGTGATGTATGATGTGTGCTGCTGACCTCTTGGCCAGGTCACCCTTGTGAAAGAGATCCTGATCTCAATGGGTTTTTATCTGGTTAAATAAAGGTTATAATAATGTTATAATGTACTCGTATAATAACACATAAAAACTGACATTCTGAGGTTTCATATTAGGTGCCAATGATTCAAACCTCCTTAGTGAGTGACAGGTGTAGCCTGTCTTATTTAAACCTCTAATATGCAGGGTCTGGTGTTCTCTTTGCTTTTTAACTGAGTGGTGTCATCATGCCAAGATCTAAAGAGCTCTCAAAGGAATTCAGAAAAAATATTGTGCATGCCTGTGAGTCTGGTAGGGGATTGAAAATGATCTCGACGTTATTTGAAATAAATCATTCCACTTTGAGGAAAGTCATCCACAAGTGCCAGATGACTGCCACTTTCTCCAGGACTAGCCATCCCAGCAAATTCGCCTCGAAAAGGAGATCATTTGATGCAAAAGTTAGTCTCCAAGAACCCCCGTACTTAATCGCAGGATCTGAAGGTAACTCTTGCAACTGTTGGTGTCAGCATGCATGTACCTACACTCAGAAAGACTGCACAAATTTGTCCTACATGGGAGGTGTGTCAGAAAAACCTTTGCTGTCCAAAAAGAACACAGTTGGTCACTGAACATACAGACACAGAACAGGCCTTTTGGAATAATGTGCTCTGGACAGATGAATCACAGAGTTGTTTGGCCACAGTAACAGTAGACGTGTTTGGCGCAGACCAAAGACAGCTGTTTAGGAGAAGAACCTCCTACCAGCTGTGAAGCATGGTGGTGGAAATACACTGGTTTGGAGTTGCTTCACTGCCTCTGAGACTGGGCAGCTTGCAGTCATTGATTCAAGTATGAAATCTGCATCATATCAAAAAGTGCTTAAAGATAATGTGAGGCCATCTGTCTGAAAGTTCAAAGTGAACCAGAAGTGGACCTTTCAAAAGGATAATGATCATAAGCACACCAGCAAATCCACCAAGGAACAGCTCAAAAATAGGAAATAGAGGATTATGGAATGGCCTAGCCAAAGCCCAGATTTGGAACGAGTAGTACATGCAAGAAAACCCTTAAACGTCTCGCAGCTGAAGAAAATTTTAAATGGAAGAGCTGTCAAAAACTTCAGCAAGCTGATGCTTAGAGACTGGAGGACAGTGGACAGTTAGGAGGACAATATTAGCTTCTGAGGTCAGCGGTGTCCTTTCTTTTTCTGCATAGGAATATCACATCTATTGATATTTTTAATTAAGTATTTGATTTAAAAAGCAAATTTTCTTTGAGGTGTTAAATTATACCATCTTTATCTGCAGGCACTGTTTTGAAGAGGATCAAATGTTTTCTTGTCCAAATTTCCCAAAACCAAACAATTCTTTCACATGACATGTATATTATTCCCATGTCTTCTCCCTTTGCTTTCTTTACATGTGACTCTCTGTTATCCCTTAACTTTCTTCTTGTTTTTGCTGTCTTATTTGTCAGTCAGACATTCCTCTGAAAACAGAGCTTTATCTGGGATCACTGAACATTTCTTTTAATATTCTTTGCCACTGTAGCCAGCACTGTCCACTGTAGCTGTGCCCTGCAGAACCATACCACCTCAGCTTCACGGGTGGTCACACAGATTTGACACAAAAGCAGATGTGTTTTAGTGACAGGCAGTTATCATATCATACAACACTGTACTTTCATCATTTTAGCCAATGCAAAAGATGGTCAACAAGGTTTTGTCTGCTGTGACAAAAATACATTTTATTTAAATGGCAATTTTGTGATCAATGGATTGCTAGTGTCTGGTTTCAAAAGACCAAGATGGCACTGGCCAAATGCCACACTTGAGGGTTCACAACAATAATCCACAAACCAGTGGGTGATGTCACAGTTGCTGTGTCCATATTTTACATTCAGTCTATAAGGCCAAACATCACAAATTTGAAAATGAAAAGAAAATCTGGGCGTGTAGTGTTAATGGCAACAAAAAAAAAAAAAGGCACTTTTCTCATCTGTGCTTGAGGCTAGTGGCACAGGGCTACATTTATACCACCTGAATCTTCAACTAAACTATATGGGCTGGGGGTGGAATTAGCACATCTGGTGTGGCTCATTCAAACAAAAGTTAAGAAATAAAATAGATTAAAAAAAGAATGGATGCTCAGCCAGTGAAAAAATAGCACAGGAAATACATGACTGTTTCTAACTTCTGATTGGATGGGCAGGCTACAACTACCTCCTAAGTTGCCCGTTGCAGAGTCTCTCTTAGAGAGTGCAAAGCAAGTAGAAGCACACATTTCAACTGCTCGAGAAAAATGTCCCACTTTACCACATAATCTGCTTTAGCTTGTGCACTGATTGGAACAAATTAGAGTTCTAAATGGTAGTTGCGCTTTGGTGAAGTTTATCACGCTTTTTTTGCTGTATATATCAGGGATCGTACAAAACAATAATCTTAAAGGAGCAGATACCATTATCTGGCTTTGAACCAACAACCTTCTGATCACTAATCCATTTTACAAATTACCCACCTACTATTTCCACAAGCCCACTGTAGTAGGCTAGAGCTAGTCCAACAGTGGAGTTGCATTATCCATAATGTATATGCCAGGTTTTTGACAGAAATGAATAAAGCTTGGAATAAAAAAATAAAACTAAATAAAATCTTTCTGGATCTGTCACATTACTTTTAACCTATCCATGATAAGACAAACAGTTAGAGTAGTGAATAGTATTGGTGTAGTACCCTTTTCGAAGGCTCAGTTGACACCAGTCATAAAAACATGTTTTCTCAGATATTAATGCATGCAGATAGTTTTGCTTGAAACCTGAAAGAGTCAGTTTGTGGTATTTGTATTACCATTTAATGTTTATGACACCATTTGCAACCATAAAGATGTATTTTAAAACCATATAATAATGAATTATACAGAAGTTGCACTAATAGCCAAAGGCAAACATTTGATTTGACTAAAAGCTTGTCAATAGTTTTACTACGAGTCATATGAGTGGGATTTGTCTACTATCCGTGTACTTTACAATAAATAAAAACAATTATAGTTTAATTGGATATCATATTTTTATGATAATAATAACACCATCTTAATGCCTCAGCCTTTTTGACCATGAATCTGTGCTGTGTGGCGTCTCTGTGTGTTAGAAGACATTTCCACAGCTGGCTTTGGGGTTTTATCTAACACCTGTACTGGACATGTTTTTACTGCTGGTACCGTGATAAAGCTCTGTAGATAAAGTGAACAGCACTGTGCTATGTTGTAGGTGCCAGAGGGAGTCCAGAACACCAGGGCCGAGGTCAGTGAGCTGCAGCTGATGGCTGAGAATCAAGCCAACCTGGAGACGACCACAGAGCAGGACAACAACAATGACAGCCCGCCACACACAGGTTGGGAGGACACACACACACACACACACACACACACACACACACATGCATGCACACCCACAGACCGGTAGATTGGTTTGCTTATGTTGGTCATTAAAAAGATTGAATGTATTCATGCTCGGAATCAAAACAGCTATATTCTGCTTACTTCATGTTCTGAGAAAAGATTGTATGACAAGGAATGCACTAAGAAGCATTACAGCAAGCCCAAAGCACATGAATAGCACATTACTGCAAATGTCATTCATTGAGATTTATATCTACTCAACGTGTTAAGACATTTGACGAGAATAATTTCAGGAATGATAATAATACCTTCAGCAATATAAATCTGCCATTAATTCATTTCCTTGGCGAACTTCTGTTGAAGTTTATCTGCACTCATTTAAAAGTATAGACTTGAGGTTTGAGAAATGTGCCTCATTTGCTGATTTAGTTTTTTCAGGAGATGACTTGTCAATCAAATTAATGTGGGTTTGGATTTTTTCCAGAGTATCTCAACCGGATATTTTTTCTTTGTATGCTGTTCTATGGCCGTTATCTTGCTTCTATTTATTCCATGTAAAAATGCTACAGCTGTCCTTGGAAATGGAAAATCTTTCCTGTTTTCACCAGAGTTTTCCTAGCAAGCTTTCATGCACAGGATTTAGTTGGATCACCACGTATGTCGTAAAATATTACTTTAAAATTAAAAAGCAATGAGACTCTGTGGACCCTGGGTGAGTTTTCATTGAAAAGCAAAATTGCATTAGTTTTGGAGCAGCGCACAGGCTCGATCCGGGAACAATCCAAAGACTTCTCTCGCCCTCTCAGTGGGACTGAACCCAGGCTGAGAGATTTGTGGGTTGTGGCATTTAACCCACAAAGCAGCCTGGGAGTAGTTTGAACAACAGGAGAGTACAACAGCCCCCCTCTCTGTGTGCTGCAGTCACAGAGTTTACACCAAAACACACGGCTTATAAACAGTGACGGAGTTAAGATTAGCCTACTCTGAATGTTGTTTCATTGAACCATTACTTACAGTACAATCCTAAGTTGTACTACTTGTCAGAATAGCAAACAATCCTTACTTAAAGAAGTAGGCAGCATGAGGTCAATGTGGACCATTGGATTAACTATAATTTTACTAGTGAAAACATTTTGCTGGCATGGTTTGTGTCCATTTCACAGTGAATCAATGCAAAGTTATTCTGAGGGATCACCTTCATCCTGTGATGAAACATTTCTGTCTTGATGAGAGTGGTCTCTACCAGGATGACAGTATCCCCATTCATGAGTATGTAAATGATGTGAATCTATGCTATGGCCTTCACAGTCCCCAGATCTACACCCCATTTAAACACCTATGGAAGTTTTTGGACCATCATATCAGACAGGACTCTCAACCACCATCCTCAAAACAGGAAATGAGAGAATATATTCTGGAAGAAAAGTGTTGATTCCTCCAGTAGGGTCCCAGAAACTTGGAGAATCAATGCCAAGGATCATTGAAATTGTTTGGCAGCATGTGGTGGCCCAACACCTTACTAAGACGCTTGGTTCGTTTTTCCATTATTTTGTCACGCATCTGTATTTTGTGTCTTTCTGTGTTTCTATAGTCAGTGCTGGTGGGGACATTTCTCAGAATGCAGAGGTGGACCTGTCCTGCAGCGGTTTGACTGAACTCGACCTTGGTGCGGATGAGGTTTTCATTGTATCCTCAGCACCTAGCCCAAGTGGATTGCCCTTCTCACCTCACACAGTAAGAACCAGTTTCATGCCAGTACAGTTGTTTATGGTATCACTCAGTTATGATATTACATACCCAATAGATTTGCATGCTAGCGGCACGGCTCAATGGATGACAATTGCAGTCAGTTGGTCGGTCCCCCACCTTGATCCAGACTGAAATATCCCAGTAACTGTTTGATGGATTTTCCTTGAAATTTAGTATATGCATTCACAATCATCAAAAGATGAAGCCTTCTGCCTTTGGTTATCCCCTGAAATTGTCCTTATAGGGTCAACAATAAGTTTGCATGTGTGGTTTTGAATGAAATGTCTCAATAACTGACGTTTTTTGTCTGGTGACACCTCAAGATCAAAATGGAATTTATCCAATTCCTCTGCCTATTGACCAGTTACCCTGTGCTGAGCAACTTACTTAAGGAGATCAGTTTAAATAAAATGCTAAATTATTTTAGTAACAATGGTCTCCTGACATTAGCACATCATGCTATTAGACCAGAGTCCTCAAAATACAATATATAACTGACCAGTAGTTAATACCTATACATGATGGGACACTAGTTGGGGCTTCTTGGAATTTTCTGCAGCTTTTGATGTTATTGATAACAATATTGTAATTGCTAAACTTAAAAGTTATGTTTTTTATACTTGCCTCTAACATTAAAAGTTATCTCTCTGGCAGATCTCAACAAGTGTTTTTTAGTGTCAGTTTTTCTGCTTGGGGCCACTTTTATTTTCAAATTTAATAATTTTTTAAAACCATATTTAGCAAAAAATGCTGCTGATGAAGATTAGTTCTCCATTCTTCTTACCACACTAACATTTTGAGATACATAAATGACTATTCTGGTTAATTGAAGAGGATAATTTAGAGTCAAGTCTTATGGTTTTCATTCAAACTGTTGTATTGAATAATGCCTTGTAGTTGTCATGCATATACAGCACATCAAGTGAGCACTGGTCAGCTGGAAATAGTCCTTTAAGTAATATAAGACAAGAGCTGTTCTGTATAAACGCTCTTCTCTCTGGGACAAGATACTAAACACTATCAAACAGATCAAAAATAGTTTTCTGCTGAGAAATCTAACACAAATGGGATTGTTTTATTGCAGTTTTTGTATATTTTATTTGTTTTTATTAACCTTTTTGGTTTTTGGCAGTCAGAACATGCTCAAAGGTTCGGGCTGCCCTAAAATGGCCTGTAAGTTCCTGCAGTGAAAAATGGGCTGATGTGGACCCCAGGAAGACTAGCTGTGCTTTAGGGCACAGCTAATGGGAATCCTCAAAAAGAAACAATGAACCCACAAAACAAGCAGCATTACCACTCATTACTATCTACCACAGCTACTTTTGGTGCTAATTTGCAAATGTTAGCATGCTAACCTGCAAAATGAGGGAATTATCACTGTGAGCATGTTCTTGTTGCATCTGCTTTTCTTACTTCTCCAAGTAAGTGGGGAAAAAAGTTCTATCTGAAAGTAGCCTTGGTGCCATAGAGTAAATAGTAAAACTGTTCATGTAACCTCAAGTTGAAACTCAGTGGGTGATCTCCTCGCTTTGGGGACATGATCCCTGAACTAATGGACATCAGAGGTGGCAAGGCATTCATTGCCTTGAATTGACCCCGTGTTCCTAATAAGACTGACACCATTATGCTGGCGTACGCATGGTACTGTCTGAAATATGAAAACTATGACGACATAAATGGAAAATGAAGATAATTAAAAGATGGGAGGAGCGTTGAATGGTTCAACCAAGCATTTTTTTTCTCCTCTCTCTTTTGTATTCTCTTGGAATAAGAGTTGGCATAAAACAACTCTGGCAGCTTTTTGAAGGACTGGCAAGCTTTTCTGCAGCCTAGGCTAATGGAGTATTATCTACAGAGCCAGATTCCCAGCTCCAATTGTGTGTGTGTGTGTGTGTTTGAGTGTGGGTGTGTGTCATGCACGCTTTGGCGCACAGTGTGTGGTCTGCCTGTGTGTGTCCTCAATGCAGACATCCATGTAAATAATGTTTGGGAAATGTCACATGGGCTACCTAAAGTCATTTGGAAATGCTAAATTCATCTTCTCAGTGTCAGTGCCAGGTAAACCTCCAGGTTAGCCATGAATCCCCTTTTATCAACGTTTTGCTGCAAAGGACCCCTTCTGAGAAAAGCTTCAATCTATACCAATGAATAGTGTTGAAAACCTTTCTTGCTCTAGATGGTGATGAGATCAACGCAGATAAGTCTGGATCTAAATCCGGTCTTTCTCACTGTCTTTCTGAAAATCAACACACTTTATTCAACTGGTTCTGTTTTCAGGGGACTATGTCAGGCTCCTCCAAGCACCACTGAAGGATCTCTGAGACCCAACTTTTGAACCACAGTTTGTAAGCGACTGCATTGCGTGGCTGATTTCTTGCCTTGTGTGTCAAATGTAAAAGTTGCCATTGTGTTTGCTGGGCTTTAGTGAGCAAAAGAACATTTTATTTAAACCCCTAGCTAATTCTTGTCTAGACAAAGCTAGCTGCTAGTGACTCTGTGGGAAGGATTATCTCTCTCTCTGATGAGTGTTACCCCTTAAACCTTCCCCCTCCCCTGATCCAACAGCAGCTGACTGATCAGAAATGATATAGTGACCTTTGCGCATCTAACCTGTCGATCACATTTAGCCTCTCTTGGTTGCTCAAGCAAGAAAAGACCCATACAAGGCTCAATGCACTGCAGTGTGTCCTCAAATGGCCCTTTGTTAGGGACTTGTAATGTACACGTAAGATAAGTAAGAGTGTGTGCAAACAAAATACCACAAATGTGACTGAAATCATTCCAAAGCCCCTGCTGTTCTCTTGACGGCTTTAATATACTTAATAAATAATGATGAAATTTGTACGTGAGCCACACGCGCTCAGCTGGCTGGCTGGCCCTGTGGCTGAGCGGGCTAAGCTAATCAGCACAGTTCCTTCTTTTTAATCCATTAATGTAGTACACAACAAAATCTGTAGGGAGAAATTCAGGTGTGAGGAGGAAATGTAGCAGGTGCAGCCAGCAGACTGGCAGCCAGTCAGTTGCTAATATTCCCACCCTAAGGACTATGTGGTTGCACGCAGTGACACCATTTGAATGCTGATTCTGCTTGACAGCAATTAATTTTAAGTCTTAGGCATTAAAGAATATTTTTTTCACTCTGTGAGAGGTAACTATTTAGTTTGACAAATGACTTATACCTATTTGTGTCAGACGAATAATCAAGTCCACACATCTGATACCTTCCCCATGTTGCCTGACGGTATTATCCTCGTCTGTTCTTTTACATTTACAGTGAGATGAAGTGGTGCTTTTGTTGCTATCTGAGCCTTTCAATCAGAGCTCAATACCAAATATGCGTGCTTGATTCAGTAACAAGCCTGCTGCTCAGTGCAGGTCATTGACCATTGTAGCTGCAGTTGAGTGCTTGAACATAATGCTACCTCTGATATGTGAGCTATTTATGTTGTGTGATCATCATTAGTTTGTTTATCCTCTCTAGGCCACTCTTGTCTTTTAGCCTTTGTTCTTCCAAGGAGTTTATTGCCAATATATATTTTCAGCATCTCCATGTTTGGTATCCACAAATTAAGACATCTTCAGTTTCTGGTCACCGAGCAGGTGGAGATTATATCCATCAGTTATCTGAGAATAATCCACTGATACAGCTGAAGACCACCATGGCTGCTAGTGAACATGCAGTTTTCACAAGGCAACCCTCTACTTGTCCCTGCTGCATGCAGCTGCTGATGTTATATCATTTTAATTTTCCTGACTCTGTGTCTTGTAGCAGCGGGAGAGGTTTCTGCGACACAGTGACACTGACACTGGCCCTGGCCCTGCAGGTGATTGGCCCTCACCAGACTCCACCACCTCACCTACTAGTGCCAGGTCTGTCAAGGACAGCAGCAGTGGCTGTGCCAGACCGAGAGCGTGGAGCGTACGCACCTTCCAGGACTTCCTCCCTCCATTGCCGCAGCTTCATAAGAAGTGGTGCAGCTGGAACTCCACCAGTCCCTTCACCAAGCTGGTGGACAGCGTCAGTATTAGAACCTTTGCAGTGTTTTCACACCCAGGAACATTTATGGCATGTAAAGTTGATGAGTGGTTGGTGTTAGTTGCCAGGGAGTCATAACAACTTTGTTGCTAACAAAACAGGAGTAAGTTGGAATGATTCAGTATTTTTACTCAAAGGGTCAGTATAAAAATGTTAACCATGCAGATAATTTCGGTTTTGCCACATTTACAAAACAGATTGTAAACATTATCCTGAATGACCAGACAGTTGTGGAAAGGTGCTTTGATTTGTACTTGTATAACTTACTTTCATTGAAATGAGCTCAATGCAGATATTTTGTGGTGCTGATATTGTGCCTGCTGGCCAATTGTCAAAGCTTACTAAAAATAGATTTTAACCATCACTAGTTAGTTAACCCAATGCTTTTTTATACTCTGATAAGTCAAAAAGTCTGTTGCAAAAAGGTTTATTCCACCACAAACTATATCATGTATTTCATTCCAGGCTCCATCCAGTTTGGTAGCTGACTGCAGAGCCGACGACAGCAGGAAGGTCTTCTCTGATGTTCACCTCGAGGCCAATCAAGACACCAGCGCCATCTCTGACTCATCCATCAGCAATGCCTCCTACCCACTAACGCAGTCCGCCCAAAGGCAGCGGCGTCTCAACTCCACCAGCAACCTGCGACGCTCACGCTTCACAGGGCCTTGTTTTGGCCTGCTCTCTGGGACAGCAGACCCAGCGAAGGCTTCTGTGGTTCTTCATGCTCCGGGATCCACCTCAGAGCTCAGCTCCGGCTCTTCTCCGTCCTCCCAGTGTCAGATTGAGAGTAACCAGGCCGGAAAGAGGCGCGATTTCCCAGGCGAGAGTGATCACATCAGCGTGCCCGTCTTTGCCATCTCTGAGGAGGAAGACCGGCAGCCTCTGGTCTCAGCTGAGCACCTGGATCAGACCGCTGCCTCTGCCGTGCTGAATGGACTGGTCAGGGGGACCTATGAGGGGAAGAGGCCTGCTGTAGGAAGCACCAGCCTCAGCCCACAGAGGGCCAGACCAGAGTGGAGGCCATGGGGGAGTCAGGTGTCTGGAGGGGTTGGTCCACTCCCTTCCAGCGCGCTCACTGAGTCTACCACAGTCAGTGACAGCCAGCCACCTCTCAGTCTGTCCACAGGGCTGTGCAGTGTGACCAACCAGATGTGACAAGATGGTGACGAGCAGGGACTCTGGTGGGCCAGTTACACATTTCTGAACTCTGTTAGTGTCACTGTGAAATATATAACCTACTTCTTTAATTTCTGAAATCAACTTTACAAAATTATTACTACATACTCCGTAGCTCCCTGTTGTCAAATATACTCCTCTCACTTTAGTTTTTCTATTTTTATAAAGTTGTGTTTGAACAAAGAAGGAATAATATGCTGCTTACTATACCATGACTGCTGTGGTATTATGTGTTAAAAAAAAAAAAAAGACTGATTGCAAACATGAACAAAAAGTATTTTTGAGTGTGTACTCCATAACCCTCAGCTGTTAGGAGCACTTTTAGCCACATTTATTAAGTAGTTTGATGCTATTCAGAGAGTTATAATACTCAAACCATTGCACTTTGCTTTCAATAGCTCTTTCATTGTGGATTTCATGCTCCTTGTTCCAGCATTCTGCTTTTTCCTTAATGTGGTTTGTCATGTGGTAATTTTAGTACTGGTTAATACACGCTTATTCCATACATATTACCCAAAAGTGTTCTGCAGAGCATAGATCATACATTTATATCAATGTTTCAGCATACAGTATCTAATCCTAAGAGTAATACTGGATTATAAAAAGGGAAATCAAAATAAAAGCATATCAAGTACTAATACACACCATTATGTAGTATATAGAGAGAACTAGCACTCAATGTAGTATTTAAAATAAGTTGGTATAAATTTATGTAAAGTTTTAATAAAGGCAACGTCATTCACATCTTGTGTCCTTGATCTGACAGAAAATGTTACATGATCTGTTGGAAACTCAAACTCATGCTGACTGGAAATACAATTACAAAGGAAACAGAACATTCAAACAGAAATTCTGAGGAACAGAAAAATGTGAACACTCCTTGCACTAGTTCACACTACAGGTAATTACTATAATATGTTCTCACATGTGCATCACAAAAATGTACACAGACATTAAACTTCACATAGTTTATCCACAATGAAGTTCAGTTGTTCAGTTAAAAGTTTGTAAAAGCACATCAACTCTGTGAAATTAAAGAACCAAAACACATTTTTAAAGAGAAGGACTTTCAGGTGTTGACAAAAACAAGTCAGTTTTTACTTCCAGCTATATCAGTCTTTTAATTTGTTAAGAATCAGGCAAAACATATGCATTTCAAAGACAATTTTAGCATTGCTAATACAACATACAGGGTAAAGATATACTTAGCAAACTCAAACCAACAACTCTATAGTGCTATTCTATAGTGATTTACCTAGAAGTTGATTATAGTCAAGACTAATTGTTAAAATAGTGCATTGCATACAGAGTTTACAGGCATCAGTGAGGACGTCCACCCCTCATACCGAGAGATGTATGCCCAGCTTTTTAACTGATGTGAATGTGACTGATGCCCATTCAGTCCCATAATTCTGGGAGCTGTGATGAGGTAGAATGAAACCTGCCTCTTCCATACTGCTGAGCAGCTTGGTCCAGACTTTTGCACACAAAGTGAGTAAATATTTGCCTTAGTATACAACATAAACCACCCCCCCACTCCCGAACACACACACACAACCCCAGGGAGAATGCAAAGCACTCCTCCAAAGCCTCTAATACCAATTCCTGATTGGAGCGGCTTGGGACTGTTGTTGGCTTAGGGTGCCCAGATCTCCTGTAGGGAATAATTAAAACTCAGCCACTCTGTCGGGGGATCGACCAGGCTTGTGCTGAGGGCCTGAGCTGCTAAGGAATGCCAACGTGGACCCACCATGAATGAGCGGGTAAAATAAAGAAAAATTAATAAAAAAAGGACAAGAAACACCTAAACCACCTTTCTAAAGCCACAAATTAACTCAGGAGCTCAGACAGATGCCAGGAAAGTGCCCTGTCACAACCCCATTTCTCCACCTATGAAAACATGACGAGCTACATTCCAAAAGCAACACATACGGTATCAACATTCACCATGGCAAATGTCGCCTGTATAATTAAGTATGTATCAAAAATGGCCGTGATTTTTTTCTCCTCAAAATATCACAGAAACCCTTTTTTCCCTCCCATTACATTTTTCTTTCCAATCATCTCCTTTTGGAATTAAACTCTTCATACGATTACAAATCAAATATTCTGAGACAGACTACTGACATCCCTGGATACAGACAGCTTTTCAGGGATGTTTGATATCATAATCATGTCGATTTAAAAAGAAGCCTTTAAATGTGAGAGACAAATATGTGCAAATATCCTCATAGATTTACAATATAAACACATCTAACATTTTTTAGACATCTTCAGTAAGTTTTCTTCTAAAAATCAACTGAAATACTACATAAACATTGAAAAATAAGACCAGTGTTTATGTGTGAAATCACCCTAAGTGCACTGGACACCAGCTAAGGACTGGTTATAGTATTTTCTATTCATCCATTCTTCACATCCACCAGCATTTTCTACACATCAATAACAGTGACTCTATTAAAAAAAAAGGG